>QJPP01000091.1:0-308250 GCA_003996215.1 Jaltomata sinuosa
CTTCAACTGAGACAAAAAATAGAACAAGAGGAAAAGGTATAAGTTTAAAGAAAAATAAAGGTAAAAAAATAGAGGAAATTCTCAATAAGACAGTGAAAAAATTTCTGGAAGAAAAGACTAAAAGAGTGATTGTTGAAAATCCAAGACAAGAGTCACCGAAATCAGAAACCATGTAGCCATATATATAATCGGTTATGGTCCTACTATGGCAACAGTTCGCACAACGCACTCCTAACGTAAGCGCGAAGAACACTCAGAGCATGAATTTGTGCCACCATGAAGCGGGCAGCAACCTGCGATATCCTGAAAAACAATATCAAGTTCAAGTAACGAGCTGAGGTATAAGGTGCAAAGAAGACGAAGACAGAACTTATGTCAAGAAAGACGATGTAAGGACAAGTGCTACACAAAGTCGTAACAATGACGTAACAATTGAAAGCAATCCACAAAGCAAATTGTATGAAAGGCCCACTGACAAAGAACAGCATTAAGTTGGAAAGATCTGAATCTCCACAAAAGCACAACAACGAAATAACCTCAAAGCATGTGACATGGCGCCCCTACAGTCGCACCCGGCGCTAGAGAGTCAAGATCCTCAACTCAACTGAAATCTAAGTGAATTCGATTTCACCTTTCAGCTGTAAGGCGATATTGCTCTCATTGCGAGAACAAATAAGTGAGAGAACGATCTTCTTCACTCAATCTGTAATAATCGAGAGAGAGCGAGAATAGTGAGGAAAAGAAAGGATTCGTCTAACTTGTACCACACACATACATCATATTGATGGAGAGAGAAGAGGTCCATATCTTTATCTATATTGGAGAGTAGGAGAGTTATCTCGCTAGCTGATAGAAAGGGGCATGCGCTTGGGCCCCACAGCGGCCGCTATCAACCGTACGGAGACGTCCCTGTAGCGTAATCGAGATCGAGCTGCGAACGTATATGTATGTAATCCTATCTGATCTTTCCACTTTAATGCTTTCTTATGTCATGGCTTACATATTGATTTTTGTTTTCTTTTCATTGTACGTCATTGCTTACGACTTTTGTCCTTGTCTTCTTCTTTCTTGCATTATTCTGTCTTCGTCTTCTTTGATTATACCTCATGTCTTTTGAACTTGATTTTGTTTTTCAGGTATCCAGGTTGTGCTCCGCTATGGTGTCGAAACTCATGCCTGAGTCTTCGTCTTCGTTAGGGTCTTGTGCGAACTGTTCCATAGTAGGATCCATAACCGAATTATAGCTACTGGTTTCTGATTTCGGTGACTCTGGTCTTGGATTTTCAACAATCACTCTTTTAGTCTTTTCTTCCAGAAATTTTTTCACTGTCTTATTGAGAATTTCCTCTATTTTTTTACCTTTATTTTTCTTTAAACTTATACCTTTTCCTCTTGTTCTATTTTTTGTTTCAGTTGAAGAGGGTCCTGCTATGTTAAAACTGTCTGGCAGTATTCTTACACTTTTTGGCAAAGTGCCAGCCATTAACGGATTTGATTTGTCTTTACCAGTTACCGTTTGAACTGGACTAGCTATACCCATATCTGGTATAATAGATCTTTCTACATTCATTGGGGAATGTACACCCATCTTATCCATTTTCTGAGTTGGAGAACTCTTTGGTATATTTGAAAATATTTGTTGAGTCTGACTAATTTCAAAATGGAGTATTCTAATTCTTTCTTGTAATATGTTAACATGTTCTAATGCTTTGTCTTTTTCCCTTGTCAATTCTTCATTTCTACTATTTAGTCTTTTAAAACCATGTGTCATAGTTTCACAGTGATAACAAAAAACCACTTTGTCTGTGTCTCTATTGATTTTATATTGTGGAGTAGTAGTAGTTTGTTTAAGAGAAGGGGAAATAAAAAAATTGGGTCCTAAATGTCCCCTAGCATAATCTAATGCTTCATTTAAATTATTAAAACCTTTAAATAACGGGGTCTGAAAATCTTTTATACTATCTGTTACGTCAATCCAAGTCTGGAAACCCCCTGGCTTTTTTCCTTGTATTACTGCATAAAATTTAAATTTGTTGTCTTGATTTTTGCTTGTGAAATATGCACATAAAGCATTTAAAACAGAAATAAAATATCCATGGTCTTTGGGACTCTTTCCGTATGCTATCCATAGATTGTCTATCAGACACCTCTGGGGTTTGTCTATGATTGTTCTTCCCTGCAATCTAAAATTCAAGTTACATTCTGGATAACATATTAAATTCTGTTTTCCAAAATAAAGTCTTTCTAATTTTTGTGTCTCCATTCGAGTCTGAGGCCTGAACTGAGTATTGCTTAGCAAAGTCTGGAGATATTTGTCTGCGGAAGGGGAAGCTTCCTCCTTTCCTTTGTCTTTTCCTGCATACATACTAAACAAATAGAAAGTTAGTTAATCATAAGTCTACTTAACTGATCTGCTAAGTCATTCTCTTTTCCTTTAATGTGTTCTAATACTATAGTGTATACTGAAGTGGCATCTAAAAAATTTAACCATCTTCTCTTGCTACTTGTTTTTCCGTTTATTTTTTGATAAATTTTTACTATTGCTTCACAGTCTGTTCTTACTAAAACTTCTGGTTTATTTAAAATGTATATTCTAAAAACATTTAATCCATATATAACAGCTAGGATTTCTGCATCTATACTAGTCATATTACCTTTTTCTTTGTACTTACCACTTTGGTATGCACAAATTCTTTCTTCCTTCTTATCGCTGTATTTGTTTTTTCCGAGTTTTAAGGACAGCTCCCCATCCTTCAAAACTTCCGTCTGTTTCTACTATCAAATAGTCTGTTTCTAAAGGCATAACTAAATCTGGAATATCTTTAACCATTTGTTTTAAAGTCTGAACTAGTTTTATATCTTCTGTATTAAAAGTCTTTTGACCTGTTGATCCCGTTTTGGAATATAGTGGTCCTGCTACTTTTCCTAAGTCTTTTATGAAATTTCTTGCATAGTTTAATATTCCTAGAAATTTTTGTAATTCTTTAGTCTTGTCTAATTTGTCGGGCATATCCAATATTTTTTTGAAATATGTGGTTGTAGTTTTATCTTTCCTTCTCCTATTATTATTCCTAAAAAATTAATGTGTGTCTTACATAAATCCATTTTCTTTTTACTTATTATAATTCCATTATCTACTAATAGTCTAAACACAATTTGTAAATGTCCTAAATGTTCTTTCATAGTATTACTAAAAATTAAAATATCATCTACGTATACTATTACAAAATTCTTAAATTCTCTGAAAATATTATCCATTTTTCTTTGGAAAATAGGAGGTGCTGTCTTTAATCCAAATGGCATTACTAACCATTCGAAATGTCCTTCAGGACAAGTGAATGCAGTCCAGTCTATACTGTCTTCATGCATTTTTACCTGCCAGTATCCTGATTTACAATCTAGTTTACTAAAACAAGTTCTTCCTTGTATTCTATTAATTAATTCTGTTTTGTCTGGTAATTTATATCCATCCATTCTAGTATTGTCATTTAATCTTTTATAATTAATTACCATTCTTGCTTTTCCTCTTATTATTTCTGCATGATTTCTTACCATGAAGGCTGCTGATCTATGTTTCGATCTAGATCTTCTTATTACTCCTAAATCTAATAATTCTTTAATTTGTATTTCAAAGTCTAGTATATCTTGGTTTGTGGCTTCTATTGAGGCTGTTTTTACTATGTACTCTGGATTAATTATGTCTAATTTGCAGGTTATCTTATTGGATTCCCAATGTTTCAAGGGTTTTTCTCCAATTATTTCTAGTTCATCCAAGATTTGTATTATTTTATCTAAGTCTTTTTGATCATTAATTACTCCTATTTGTTTTATTCCTTTACTGAAATTGTATAACTCTGTATTTATTTCTATTAAAGAATAATCTTTTTCTATTTCTTCCATATTTATTATTTCATGTATTTCTTCTTGTATATTTATTGTCTCACAATGATCGCATTGACAGTCTTTTCCTTTTTCACATTTTTTTGGTATCTCTTCTTTTTCAATGTTTCTGATCCTGGTGGGTCTAGGTATAGTAGTTACAGATGTTTGAGATATATTTTTGGCTAAAATTATTCCGTCTCTAGTTAGGAGACAACTTCCGTTATTACTTAATAAAAAGTCTAGCCCTAGTACAAAATCTACTCTAATGTTTAAATGTCTTGTCCATATTTTATCTATCTTGTATGATGGTTTGTAAAAATTATCACAAGCGTTTTTAAAACTTATAGTTGCTTTTCCCACGTAATGTGAGTATGTATTGTATGATCCATCCATTTGCATAGATATTTGGGGTTCTGGTAAATTTTTTATTAGTTCTCTTGGTATTATATTTTCATTTATAATACTTTTGGTACATCCTGAGTCTATTAGAGCTAATGTCTCTATTTCGTAGTTTTGTATTTTTATTCTTGCTAGTACTTTTATGGTACTCATCTTTTTATCTTCATTACATATTTAACCTTCAAGATTCTTGTTGTTTTGAGTTGTATTCATCAATTCTTCTTCTTCTATTATCTTTTCTTTACCTTTTTCTAACTTTTTAAGTCTAAGTTCTATCTTCTCAATTCTGTCTTCTAGATTTAATATTTTTATTTCTGTTATGGGTATCATAGATCTAATAGGTTCTTTGATGTCTAGTTGTTCATTTTCAGTTTTTATTTCTAAAGTCTTTCCTATGCAATTAATACATCCTACTATGTAGCATTTTTTACATTTTAATCTTTTATCTTTACTTGGATACCAATGACATATGTAACATTGGTTACTATCCAATCCCTTACCTTTTTCAAAATTATGATTACATTCTATGGCTAAGTTGACTAGATTATAGGTGTCTAATTTTTTTAACTCTCCTAGGTCTAATTTTTCTAATCCTATTTCATTTATTAGCTCTTCTTCTTCTGAGTCAGAAGAATTATGTCTTTGTTCTTCATTTGTGTCTATACTAACTACTGAGTATATACTTTCACTATCTGACATGTATTCATCTACATTTATTAGTGTTTCGTTAAAGTCTTCTATTAACTGAGCATTTTTTGTTCTACTATTATTTCTTGTAGGACATGTATTTGCTAAGTGATCTATGCTTCCACATGTAAAGCATTCTAGTCTATTTTTATAATTTCTTTTTCCATCAAATTTTCTTATATGTCTGTTTTTGTCTAGATATGGTTTTCTTGCTACTGATTTTCTTAAATAGTATTTCTTTGGGAAATAAGAATAAGAACCTTTCTTATTCTTTTTGTGTCTTTTCTGTTGTGGATTTTTGTCATAATTCTGTGTAGTGTATATACTTTTACAAAAACTTGTCTCATTTTGTTTTAATTGCTTCTGTATTTGTATATTAGTGCATTTCTCTGTTAGTATATTCATTACATGTTGAGTCCTTTGACCTATGGTCCATTTTGTGGTTGGATTCTGTATTATTCCATCTTGTCTATTCCATCTTTCTTCTATTTCCCTGCCTAAAGCTCCTGGAAGTTTATTAAATAGTTTTTTTCCTAAATTTTGATCGAACGTATTTCCACTAATTGTACAGTAATAATAGTATTCTGTCAGGAATTCTTTTATCTGGAACCAACTACTTATACTTAATTGTTCTAGTTTTATTAAAGCGTTTCTTTGTAATGTTATTAATCCGCTATTCGGATCTTCTCCTGTTAGTAAAACATGTATTTTATTTGCAAAATTGTATGGGTTTGCTCCCAAGTCTACTAATCCTTGGAATTCTTCTGGGAATTCTAATTTATAAGCTTCCCAAACTCCTTTTGTGGATTCTCCTAAAAAGGTTTCTAAATATCTATACATGGCTTCTGCATCTGCCTCTTGATTAGATTGTATGTAGTCTGCTACTATTATTCCTTTCCATATGTCTAGTACTGAATTCCATCTTTGTGGATCGTGTGCTGCTATATTTAATATTTTTCCTTTGTTACCTCCTTCTTGAAGTCTAATTGGTTCTTCTATTGGCATTCTTCTTCCTATTGGTCTTACCCTTTCTGTATTTTCAGTTGGGTTCATTCTAAATACTCTATGTCTTGGTAAATTTCCTGAAGGATAGTTATTTATTCTATCCATGTTTATTGTTCTTTGGAAAGGGCTCGCACTACTTGATGAACTTTCCATTAATTCTTTTAGACTAATTACTGTCTCGTTTTCACTTTCTTCGTCATATTGTCTTTGGAATTTGTTCTTTGACCAAATGGAATTTTTATATCCTTTATTGTCTGTTCTTAATTCACAATTCTTAAAATGTTCTTTCATTTTTATTATGTCTAAACCTCTAGTTTGACATGCTTTGCATCTGAAAGTCTGATCAGTATTCTTTTTGTAGAGTTCTTCTGCCTTTAAGATTACCTTATCTACTTCAAATTCTTCTTCTAGGATTAATTCTATATTCATAAATTCATTATCTTCTACTTCTTCTTCAACTTCTTTTTGGTCTGTGTATTTATAATCTGTAAATCTAACAGAGGTCTGTCCTTTGTTATTTTTATACATTATGAGATCATTAGGTTTTAAAGTTTCCTTTTTATTAGAATTTTCTAAGTTCCATTCTAATCCTGCATATTCTTCTGGATCTACTTTTAATGGCATCATTAATTTTATTCCCTTATTTCCCATTAAACTTACTACGTCTTCAACTTTTATTTTAAACTTAGTACTACTGTTGGTAGCTATCTTTCCTATAAACCCTACACATATTAACAGATTATTTCCGTTACTCATATCTTCATATCCTTTAGTTTGAATTCCTATCTTTATGTGTTTACCAAATTCTGATGAGTTTATTAAATAGTCTGGACTACAATAAAAAATTCCTCCGTTTTTGGACATGTCTACTTCTGTGAGTCCTATTATTGATTTCTTAGAGTCTGTCCATCTATCATCGTATAAAGTTATTAAGACTTTTGTTCCTAGATTTTTCCTAGTGAGTCCTTTTAATCCTATTATGATCAATCCCATGTGCATGAGATTCATGTTAGATTTATTTATTTCTTTTAAAGATTCTTTACTTATTAAATTTATACTATTGGTATTTTTTCCTATGACACATAATTGCTCTTCCCTATAATGTCTGTATAACTGAGCTTGGCTTGAAAACATTCCTGTATTGTAAAGTATTTTTGGGCTTAACAAATTTAGTCTATTGTTCTGGAAAATTTGTATATCTTTATCTACGTCTATTATTTCGTCTAACTGTTGCTTATTATCTCGTCTAGGAGCATTCATAATCTTGGTTAAGAGGTTATTTCCTAAGCTGTCTTGTGAGAAACTTGGTCTTGCTGTGATGGATCTAGTCTTACCTGAGAAAAATTCCATGGTTGTTTCTTTTTAATTTTTATTCTTTCTGTTTGAGGAGTTAATTCTATCTTTTTTAATTGGTCTACTAAATCGTCTATATTCTTATCTTTAATAGGTTGTTTTTCTTTTAAAAGTTTTTCTAGTTTATTGTTAAGTTCTAATAAAAGAAGTATGATTGTATTATTTTGTTTTATCACTATCTGATCTGTCTTTGATACCAATATATATAATATGCGTTTAAATATAAAATATGTTTCAATATATAGTATTTCAGCAGTATGAATTGTAAACAGTTGTTTAAATATAGTATTTCAGCAATATGAATTGTAAACAGTTGTAAACAGTTACAGAAATAAGCAATCAATATTAAAGCGGTTTGTAAACTTTTGGTTGTAAAATCCTACTCAGTACTCCCTCCTCCTTAGTCTATTTCCATGTTTTGTATTATGCAAATATCATTATCTAAGTATATTCTCCCGAAATTAAACAATTTTTTTTTTTTTTTTTTTTTTTTTTTTTTTTTTTTTTTTTTTTTTTTTTTTTTTTTTTCGGATCGGAGACCGGGCGGTAATCCGCCATAGTCAATGATCTAGTTTTTACTGTTCATACTGTTCATTTTTTACTGTTCATTACCGTTTTTCGATTTATTATTTTACCCTGTTCATCTCTCTCTCTTAGCCTATGTTCTTACCAGCAGTTTCTTTAACCTTACCTTGGGAGAACCAGGTCCTTCGGCACTCTTGGCCATGGCGGACATCAATCCCTAGGACTTTACAGGTTAATCCATGGGTGCTGAATAAGAAGCTAAGAGCTTAACCATATACTAAGGATAAAACAATAAGTCTTACTAAGGTATAAACAGTAAATAACAATATGTTCCTCACATAATTCACATAAACAAAACAGTAAATAACAATATGTTCATCACATAATTCACATAAACATTTAAACTTTAATACATAACTGGGAGAGATACATAGACAATAATATGTACAATAAAATACTTACATGTCTGTAGACGGAGAGAGGTTTCCCTTTCGGGAGTCCCCGAAAACTGACAAGCTACGTCGGAGAGACGGTCACACTCTCGTACTTATTCTCACTCTGTTTTTTTTTTTTTTTTTTTTTTTACAAACTTACTTGATGAAGAACAACTTAAAAACTCACAAACTATTACACTCTTACTCTTGCACTTACTTCTTTTCTCTCTATTTTTCGTTCTACTTATTTCTCTGAATGAGAGAATATTTATAGCTGAAAGGGTGGATCGAATTTCAACTTAGATTTCAATTGAGTTGAGGAATCTTATCTCTAGCAGCCGGGTGCGCTGTGGGCCCCATCGTCACATGCTTGATTGATTCTTTGTCTCTTTGTTGATATCTGATCTTTCCACTTTAATACTTTCTTATGTCATGGCTTACATATTGCTTTTTGTTTTCTTTCCATTGTACGTCATTGCTTACGACTTTTGTCCTTGTCTTCTTCTTTCTTGCATTATTCTGTCTTCGTCTTCTTTGATTATACCTCATGTCTTTTGAACTTGATATTGTTTTTCAGGTATCCAGGTTGTGCTCCGCTATGGTGTCGAAACTCATGCCTGAGTCTTCGTCTTCGTTAGGGTCTTGTGCGAACTGTTCCATAGTAGGATCCATAACCGAATTATAGCTACTGGTTTCTGATTTCGGTGACTCTGGTCTTGGATTTTCAACAATCACTCTTTTAGTCTTTTCTTCCAGAAATTTTTTCACTGTCTTATTGAGAATTTCCTCTATTTTTTTACCTTTATTTTTCTTTAAACTTATACCTTTTCCTCTTGTTCTATTTTTTGTCTCAGTTGAAGAGGGTCCTGCTATGTTAAAACTGTCTGGCAGTATTCTTACACTTTTTGGCAAAGTGCCAGCCATTAACGGATTTGATTTGTCTTTACCAGTTACCGTTTGAACTGGACTAGCTATACCCATATCTGGTATAATAGATCTTTCTACATTCATTGGGGAATGTACACCCATCTTATCCATTTTCTGAGTTGGAGAACTCTTTGGTATATTTGAAAATATTTGTTGAGTCTGACTAATTTCAAAATGGAGTATTCTAATTCTTTCTTGTAATATGTTAACATGTTCTAATGCTTTGTCTTTTTCCCTTGTCAATTCTTCATTTCTACTATTTAGTCTTTTAAAACCATGTGTCATAGTTTCACAGTGATCACAAAAAACCACTTTGTCTGTGTCTCTATTGATTTTATATTGTGGAGTAGTAGTAGTTTGTTTAAGAGAAGGGGAAATAAAAAAATTGGGTCCTAAATGTCCCCTAGCATAATCTAATGCTTCATTTAAATTATTAAAACCTTTAAATAACGGGGTCTGAAAATCTTTTATACTATCTGTTACGTCAATCCAAGTCTGGAAAACCCCTGGCTTTTTTCCTTGTATTACTGCATAAAATTTAAATTTGTTGTCTTGATTTTTGCTTGTGAAATATGCACATAAAGCATTTAAAACAGAAATAAAATATCCATGGTCTTTGGGACTCTTTCCGTATGCTATCCATAGATTGTCTATCAGACACCTCTGGGGTTTGTCTATGATTGTTCCTCCCTGCAATCTAAAATTCAAGTTACATTCTGGATAACATATTAAATTCTGTTTTCCAAAATAAAGTCTTTCTAATTTTTGTGTCTCCATTCGAGTCTGAGGCCTGAACTGAGTATTTCTTAGCAAAGTCTGGAGATATTTGTCTGCGGAAGGGGAAGCTTCCTCCTTTCCTTTGTCTTTTCCTGCATACATACTAAACAAATAGAAAGTTAGTTAATCATAAGTCTACTTAACTGATCTGCTAAGTCATTCTCTTTTCCTTTAATGTGTTCTAATACTATAGTGTATACTGAAGTGGCATCTAAAAAATTTAACCATCTTCTCTTGCTACTTGTTTTTCCGTTTATTTTTTGATAAAATTTTACTATTGCTTCACAGTCTGTTCTTACTAAAACTTCTGGTTTATTTAAAATGTATATTCTAAAAACATTTAATCCATATATAACAGCTAGGATTTCTGCATCTATACTAGTCATATTACCTTTTTCTTTGTACTTACCACTTTGGTATGCACAAATTCTTTCTTCCTTCTTATCGCTGTATTTGTTTTTCCGAGTTTTAAGGACAGCTCCCCATCCTTCAAAACTTCCGTCTGTTTCTACTATCAAATAGTCTGTTTCTAAAGGCATAACTAAATCTGGAATATCTTTAACCATTTGTTTTAAAGTCTGAACTAGTTTTATATCTTCTGTATTAAAAGTCTTTTGACCTGTTGATCCCGTTTTGGAATATAGTGGTCCTGCTACTTTTCCTAAGTCTTTTATGAAATTTCTTGCATAGTTTAATATTCCTAGAAATTTTTGTAATTCTTTAGTCTTGTCTAATTTGTCGGGCATATCCAATATTTTCTTTGAAATATGTGGTTGTAGTTTTATCTTTCCTTCTCCTATTATTATTCCTAAAAAATTAATGTGTGTCTTACATAAATCCATTTTCTTTTTACTTATTATAATTCCATTATCTACTAATAGTCTAAACACAATTTGTAAATGTCCTAAATGTTCTTTCATAGTATTACTAAAAATTAAAATATCATCTACGTATACTATTACAAAATTCTTAAATTCTCTGAAAATATTATCCATTTTTCTTTGGAAAATAGGAGGTGCTGTCTTTAATCCAAATGGCATTACTAACCATTCGAAATGTCCTTCAGGACAAGTGAATGCAGTCCAGTCTATACTGTCTTCATGCATTTTTACCTGCCAGTATCCTGATTTACAATCTAGTTTACTAAAACAAGTTCTTCCTTGTATTCTATTAATTAATTCTGTTTTGTCTGGTAATTTATATCCATCCATTCTAGTATTGTCATTTAATCTTTTATAATTAATTACCATTCTTGCTTTTCCTCTTATTATTTCTGCATGATTTCTTACCATGAAGGCTGCTGATCTATGTTTCGATCTAGATCTTCTTATTACTCCTAAATCTAATAATTCTTTAATTTGTATTTCAAAGTCTAGTATATCTTGGTTTGTGGCTTCTATTGAGGCTGTTTTTACTATGTACTCTGGATTAATTATGTCTAATTTGCAGGTTATCTTATTGGATTCCCAATGTTTCAAGGGTTTTTCTCCAATTATTTCTAGTTCATCCAAGATTTGTATTATTTTATCTAAGTCTTTTTGATCATTAATTACTCCTATTTGTTTTATTCCTTTACTGAAATTGTATAACTCTGTATTTATTTCTATTAAAGAATAATCTTTTTCTATTTCTTCCATATTTATTATTTCATGTATTTCTTCTTGTATATTTATTGTCTCACAATGATCGCATTGACAGTCTTTTCCTTTTTCACATTTTTTTGGTATCTCTTCTTTTTCAATGTTTCTGATCCTGGTGGGTCTAGGTATAGTAGTTACAGATGTTTGAGATATATTTTTGGCTAAAATTATTCCGTCTCTAGTTAGGAGACAACTTCCGTTATTACTTAATAAAAAGTCTAGTCCTAGTACAAAATCTACTCTAATGTTTAAATGTCTTGTCCATATTTTATCTATCTTGTATGATGGTTTGTAAAAATTATCACAAGCGTTTTTAAAACTTATAGTTGCTTTTCCCACGTAATGTGAGTATGTATTGTATGATCCATCCATTTGCATAGATATTTGGGGTTCTGGTAAATTTTTTTTAGTTCTCTTGGTATTATATTTTCATTTATAATACTTTTGGTACATCCTGAGTCTATTAGAGCTAATGTCTCTATTTCGTAGTTTTGTATTTTTATTCTTGCTAGTACTTTTATGGTACTCATCTTTTTATCTTCATTACATATTAAACCTTCAAGATTCTTGTTGTTTTGAGTTGTATTCATCAATTCTTCTTCTTCTATTATCTTTTCTTTACCTTTTTCTAACTTTTTAAGTCTAAGTTCTATCTTCTCAATTCTGTCTTCTAGATTTAATATTTTTATTTCTGTTATGGGTATCATAGATCTAATAGGTTCTTTGATGTCTAGTTGTTCATTTTCAGTTTTTATTTCTAAAGTCTTTCCTATGCAATTAATACATCCTACTATGTAGCATTTTTTACATTTTAATCTTTTATCTTTACTTGGATACCAATGACATATGTAACATTGGTTACTATCCAATCCCTTACCTTTTTCAAAATTATGATTACATTCTATGGCTAAGTTGACTAGATTATAGGTGTCTAATTTTTTTAACTCTCCTAGGTCTAATTTTTCTAATCCTATTTCATTTATTAGCTCTTCTTCTTCTGAGTCAGAAGAATTATGTCTTTGTTCTTCATTTGTGTCTATACTAACTACTGAGTATATACTTTCACTATCTGACATGTATTCATCTACATTTATTATTGTTTCGTTAAAGTCTTCTATTAACTGAGCATTTTTTGTTCTACTATTATTTCTTGTAGGACATGTATTTGCTAAGTGATCTATGCTTCCACATGTAAAGCATTCTAGTCTATTTTTATAATTTCTTTTTCCATCAAATTTTCTTATATGTCTGTTTTTGTCTAGATATGGTTTTCTTGCTACTGATTTTCTTAAATAGTATTTCTTTGGGAAATAAGAATAAGAACCTTTCTTATTCTTTTTGTGTCTTTTCTGTTGTGGATTTTTGTCATAATTCTGTGTAGTGTATATACTTTTACAAAAACTTGTCTCATTTTGTTTTAATTGCTTCTGTATTTGTATATTAGTGCATTTCTCTGTTAGTATATTCATTACATGTTGAGTCCTTTGACCTATGGTCCATTTTGTGGTTGGATTCTGTATTATTCCATCTTGTCTATTCCATCTTTCTTCTATTTCCCTGCCTAAAGCTCCTGGAAGTTTATTAAATAGTTTTTTTCCTAAATTTTGATCGAACGTATTTCCACTAATTGTACAGTAATAATAGTATTCTGTCAGGAATTCTTTTATCTGGAACCAACTACTTATACTTAATTGTTCTAGTTTTATTAAAGCGTTTCTTTGTAATGTTATTAATCCGCTATTCGGATCTTCTCCTGTTAGTAAAACATGTATTTTATTTGCAAAATTATATGGGTTTGCTCCCAAGTCTACTAATCCTTGGAATTCTTCTGGGAATTCTAATTTATAAGCTTCCCAAACTCCTTTAGTTGATTCTCCTAAAAAGGTTTCTAAATATCTATACATGGCCTCTGCATCTGCCTCTTGATTAGATTGTATGTAGTCTGCTACTATTATTCCTTTCCATATGTCTAGTACTGAATTCCATCTTTGTGGATCGTGTGCTGCTATATTTAATATTTTTCCTTTGTTACCTCCTTCTTGAAGTCTAATTGGTTCTTCTATTGGCATTCTTCTTCCTATTGGTCTTCCCCTTTCTGTATTTTCAGTTGGGTTCATTCTAAATACTCTATGTCTTGGTAAATTTCCTGAAGGATAGTTATTTATTCTATCCATGTTTATTGTTCTTTGGAAAGGGCTCGCACTACTTGATGATCTTTCCATTAATTCTTTTAGACTAATTACTGTCTCGTTTTCACTTTCTTCGTCATATTGTCTTTGGAATTTGTTCTTTGACCAAATGGAATTTTTATATCCATTATTGTCTGTTCTTAATTCACAATTCTTAAAATGTTCTTTCATTTTTATTATGTCTAAACCTCTAGTTTGACATGCTTTGCATCTGAAAGTCTGATCAGTATTCTTTTTGTAGAGTTCTTCTGCCTTTAAGATTACCTTATCTACTTCAAATTCTTCTTCTAGGATTAATTCTATATTCATAAATTCATTATCTTCTCCTTCTTCTTCAACTTCTTTTTGGTCTGTGTATTTATAATCTGTAAATCTAACAGAGGTCTGTCCTTTGTTATTTTTATACATTATGAGATCATTAGGTTTTAAAGTTTCCTTTTTATTAGAATTTTCTAAGTTCCATTCTAATCCTGCATATTCTTCTGGATCTACTTTTAATGGCATCATTAATTTTATTCCCTTATTTCCCATTAAACTTACTACGTCTTCAACTTTTAGTTTAAACTTAGTACTACTGTTGGTAGCTATCTTTCCTATAAACCCTACACATATTAACAGATTATTTCCGTTTAAATTTTAATTTTTTAAATTGTTAATTTTTTTTTTTTTTACAAACTTACTTGATGAAGAACAACTTAAAAACTCACAAACTATTACACTCTTACTCTTGCACTTACTTCTTTTCTCTCTATTTTTCGTTCTACTTATTTCTCTGAATGAGAGAATATTTATAGCTGAAAGGGTGGATCGGATTTCAACTTAGATTTCAATTGAGTTGAGGAATCTTATCTCTAGCAGCCGGGTGCGCTGTGGGCCCCATCGTCACATGCTTGATTGATTCTTTGTCTCTTTGTTGATATCTGATCTTTCCACTTTAATGCTTTCTTATGTCATGGCTTACATATTGCTTTTTGTTTTCTTTCCATTGTACGTCATTGCTTACGACTTTTGTCCTTGTCTTCTTCTTTCTTGCATTCTTCTGTCTTCGTCTTCTTTGATTATACCTCATGTCTTTTGAACTTGATATTGTTTTTCAGGTATCCAGGTTGTGCTCCGCTATGGTGTCGAAACTCATGCCTGAGTCTTCGTCTTCGTTAGGGTCTTGTGCGAACTGTTCCATAGTAGGATCCATAACCGAATTATAGCTACTGGTTTCTGATTTCGGTGACTCTGGTCTTGGATTTTCAACAATCACTCTTTTAGTCTTTCCTTCCAGAAATTTTTTCACTGTCTTATTGAGAATTTCCTCTATTTTTTTACCTTTATTTTTCTTTAAACTTATACCTTTTCCTCTTGTTCTATTTTTTGTCTCAGTTGAAGAGGGTCCTGCTATGTTAAAACTGTCTGGCAGTATTCTTACACTTTTTGGCAAAGTGCCAGCCATTAACGGATTTGATTTGTCTTTACCAGTTACCGTTTGATCTGGACTAGCTATACCCATATCTGGTATAATAGATCTTTCTACATTCATTGGGGAATGTACACCCATCTTATCCATTTTCTGAGTTGGAGAACTCTTTGGTATATTTGAAAATATTTGTTGAGTCTGACTAATTTCAAAATGGAGTATTCTAATTCTTTCTTGTAATATGTTAACATGTTCTAATGCTTTGTCTTTTTTTTTTTTTTTTTCTTCATTTCTACTATTTAGTCTTTTAAAACCATGTGTCATAGTTTCACAGTGATCACAAAAAACCACTTTGTCTGTGTCTCTATTGTTTTTATATTGTGGAGTAGTAGTAGTTTGTTTAAGAGAAGGGGAAATAAAAAAATTGGGTCCTAAATGTCCCCTAGCATAATCTAATGCTTCATTTAAATTATTAAAACCTTTAAATAACGGGGTCTGAAAATCTTTTATACTATCTGTTACGTCAATCCAAGTCTGGAAAACCCCTGGCTTTTTTCCTTGTATTACTGCATAAAATTTAAATTTGTTGTCTTGATTTTTTCTTGTGAAATATGCACATAAAGCATTTAAAACAGAAATAAAATATCCATGGTCTTTGGGACTCTTTCCGTATGCTATCCATAGATTGTCTATCAGACACCTCTGGGGTTTGTCTATGATTGTTCCTCCCTGCAATCTAAAATTCAAGTTACATTCTGGATAACATATTAAATTCTGTTTTCCAAAATAAAGTCTTTCTAATTTTTGTGTCTCCATTCGAGTCTGAGGCCTGCACTGAGTATTTCTTAGCAAAGTCTGGAGATATTTGTCTGCGGAAGGGGAAGCTTCCTCCTTTCCTTTGTCTTTTCCTGCATACATACTAAACAAATAGAAAGTTAGTTAATCATAAGTCTACTTAACTGATCTGCTAAGTCATTCTCTTTTCCTTTAATGTGTTCTAATACTATCGTGTATACTGAAGTGGCATCTAAAAAATTTAACCATCTTCTCTTGCTACTTGTTTTTCCGTTTATTTTTTGATAAAATTTTACTATTGCTTCACAGTCTGTTCTTACTAAAACTTCTGGTTTATTTAAAATGTATATTCTAAAAACATTTAATCCATATATAACAGCTAGGATTTCTGCATCTATACTAGTCATATTACCAATATATATAATATGCGTTTAAATATTGCTCTGATACCAATATATATAATATGCGTTTAAATATAAAATATGTTTCAATATATAGTATTTCAGCAGTATGAATTGTAAACAGTTGTTTAAATATAGTATTTCAGCAATATGAATTGTAAACAGTTGTAAACAGTTACAGAAATAAGCAATCAATATTAAAGCGGTTTGTAAACTTTTGGTTGTAAAATCCTACTCAGTACTCCCTCCTCCTTAGTTTATTTCCATGTTTTGTATTATGCAAATATCATTATCTAAGTATATTCTCCCGAAATTAAACAATTTTTTTTTTTTTTTTTTTTTTTTTTTTTTTTTTTTTTTTTTTTTTTTTTTTTTTTTTTCGGATCGGAGACCGTGCGGTAATCCGCCATAGTCAATGATCTAGTTTTTACTGTTCATACTGTTCATTTTTTACTGTTCATTACCGTTTTTCGATTTATTATTTTACCCTGTTCATCTCTCTCTCTTAGCCTATGTTCTTACCAGCAGTTTCTTTAACCTTACCTTGGGAGAACCAGGTCCTTCGGCACTCTTGGCCATGGCGGACATCACTCCCTAGGACTTTACAGGTTAATCCATGGGTGCTGAATAAGAAGCTAAGAGCTTAACCATATACTAAGGATAAAACAATAAGTCTTACTAAAGTATAAACAGTAAATAACAATATGTTCCTCACATAATTCACATAAACAAAACAGTAAATAACAATATGTTCATCACATAATTCACATAAACATTTAAACTTTAATACATAACTGGGAGAGATACATAGACAATAATATTTACAATAAAATACTTACATGTCTGTAGACGGAGAGAGGTTTCCCTTTCGGGAGTCCCCGAAAACTGACAAGCTACGTCGGAGAGACGGTCACACTCTCGTACTTATTCTCACTCTGTTTTTTTTTTTTTTTTTTTTTTTACAAACTTACTTGATGAAGAACAACTTAAAAACTCACAAACTATTACACTCTTACTCTTGCACTTACTTCTTTTCTCTCTATTTTTCGTTCTACTTATTTCTCTGAATGAGAGAATATTTATAGCTGAAAGGGTGGATCGAATTTCAACTTAGATTTCAATTGAGTTGAGGAATCTTATCTCTAGCAGCCGGGTGCGCTGTGGGCCCCATCGTCACATGCTTGATTGATTCTTTGTCTC
Source organism: Jaltomata sinuosa (assembly GCA_003996215.1). Classification (NCBI taxonomy): domain Eukaryota; kingdom Viridiplantae; phylum Streptophyta; class Magnoliopsida; order Solanales; family Solanaceae; genus Jaltomata; species Jaltomata sinuosa. The sequence goes on from QJPP01000091.1 coordinate 17,623, forward strand.
TTTGTTGATATCTGATCTTTCCACTTTAATGCTTTCTTATGTCATGGCTTACATATTGCTTTTTGTTTTCTTTCCATTGTACGTCATTGCTTACGACTTTTGTCCTTGTCTTCTTCTTTCTTGCATTATTCTGTCTTCGTCTTCTTTGATTATACCTCATGTCTTTTGAACTTGATATTGTTTTTCAGGTATCCAGGTTGTGCTCCGCTATGGTGTCGAAACTCATGCCTGAGTCTTCGTCTTCGTTAGGGTCTTGTGCGAACTGTTCCATAGTAGGATCCATAACCGCATTATAGCTACTGGTTTCTGATTTCGGTGACTCTGGTCTTGGATTTTCAACAATCACTCTTTTAGTCTTTTCTTCCAGAAATTTTTTCACTGTCTTATTGAGAATTTCCTCTATTTTTTTACCTTTATTTTTCTTTAAACTTATACCTTTTCCTCTTGTTCTATTTTTTGTCTCAGTTGAAGAGGGTCCTGCTATGTTAAAACTGTCTGGCAGTATTCTTACACTTTTTGGCAAAGTGCCAGCCATTAACGGATTTGATTTGTCTTTACCAGTTACCGTTTGAACTGGACTAGCTATACCCATATCTGGTATAATAGATCTTTCTACATTCATTGGGGAATGTACACCCATCTTATCCATTTTCTGAGTTGGAGAACTCTTTGGTATATTTGAAAATATTTGTTGAGTCTGACTAATTTCAAAATGGAGTATTCTAATTCTTTCTTGTAATATGTTAACATGTTCTAATGCTTTGTCTTTTTCCCTTGTCAATTCTTCATTTCTACTATTTAGTCTTTTAAAACCATGTGTCATAGTTTCACAGTGATCACAAAAAACCACTTTGTCTGTGTCTCTATTGATTTTATATTGTGGAGTAGTAGTAGTTTGTTTAAGAGAAGGGGAAATAAAAAAATTGGGTCCTAAATGTCCCCTAGCATAATCTAATGCTTCATTTAAATTATTAAAACCTTTAAATAACGGGGTCTGAAAATCTTTTATACTATCTGTTACGTCAATCCAAGTCTGGAAAACCCCTGGCTTTTTTCCTTGTATTACTGCATAAAATTTAAATTTGTTGTCTTGATTTTTGCTTGTGAAATATGCACATAAAGCATTTAAAACAGAAATAAAATATCCATGGTCTTTGGGACTCTTTCCGTATGCTATCCATAGATTGTCTATCAGACACCTCTGGGGTTTGTCTATGATTGTTCCTCCCTGCAATCTAAAATTCAAGTTACATTCTGGATAACATATTAAATTCTGTTTTCCAAAATAAAGTCTTTCTAATTTTTGTGTCTCCATTCGAGTCTGAGGCCTGAACTGAGTATTTCTTAGCAAAGTCTGGAGATATTTGTCTGCGGAAGGGGAAGCTTTCTCCTTTCCTTTGTCTTTTCCTGCATACATACTAAACAAATAGAAAGTTAGTTAATCATAAGTCTACTTAACTGATCTGCTAAGTCATTCTCTTTTCCTTTAATGTGTTCTAATACTATAGTGTATACTGAAGTGGCATCTAAAAAATTTAACCATCTTCTCTTGCTACTTGTTTTTCCGTTTATTTTTTGATAAAATTTTACTATTGCTTCACAGTCTGTTCTTACTAAAACTTCTGGTTTATTTAAAATGTATATTCTAAAAACATTTAATCCATATATAACAGCTAGGATTTCTGCATCTATACTAGTCATATTACCTTTTTCTTTGTACTTACCACTTTGGTATGCACAAATTCTTTCTTCCTTCTTATCGCTGTATTTGTTTTTCCGAGTTTTAAGGACAGCTCCCCATCCTTCAAAACTTCCGTCTGTTTCTACTATCAAATAGTCTGTTTCTAAAGGCATAACTAAATCTGGAATATCTTTAACCATTTGTTTTAAAGTCTGAACTAGTTTTATATCTTCTGTATTAAAAGTCTTTTGACCTGTTGATCCCGTTTTGGAATATAGTGGTCCTGCTACTTTTCCTAAGTCTTTTATGAAATTTCTTGCATAGTTTAATATTCCTAGAAATTTTTGTAATTCTTTAGTCTTGTCTAATTTGTCGGGCATATCCAATATTTTCTTTGAAATATGTGGTTGTAGTTTTATCTTTCCTTCTCCTATTATTATTCCTAAAAAATTAATGTGTGTCTTACATAAATCCATTTTCTTTTTACTTATTATAATTCCATTATCTACTAATAGTCTGAACACAATTTGTAAATGTCCTAAATGTTCTTTCATAGTATTACTAAAAATTAAAATATCATCTACGTATACTATTACAAAATTCTTAAATTCTCTGAAAATATTATCCATTTTTCTTTGGAAAATAGGAGGTGCTGTCTTTAATCCAAATGGCATTACTAACCATTCGAAATGTCCTTCAGGACAAGTGAATGCAGTCCAGTCTATACTGTCTTCATGCATTTTTACCTGCCAGTATCCTGATTTACAATCTAGTTTACTAAAACAAGTTCTTCCTTGTATTCTATTAATTAATTTTGTTTTGTCTGGTAATTTATATCCATCCATTCTAGTATTGTCATTTAATCTTTTATAATTAATTACCATTCTTGCTTTTCCTCTTATTATTTCTGCATGATTTCTTACCATGAAGGCTGCTGATCTATGTTTCGATCTAGATCTTCTTATTACTCCTAAATCTAATAATTCTTTAATTTGTATTTCAAAGTCTAGTATATCTTGGTTTGTGGCTTCTATTGAGGCTGTTTTTACTATGTACTCTGGATTAATTATGTCTAATTTGCAGGTTATCTTATTGGATTCCCAATGTTTCAAGGGTTTTTCTCCAATTATTTCTAGTTCATCCAAGATTTGTATTATTTAAGTCTTTTTGATCATTAATTACTCCTATTTGTTTTATTCCTTTACTGAAATTGTATAACTCTGTATTTATTTCTATTAAAGAATAATCTTTTTCTATTTCTTCCATATTTATTATTTCATGTATTTCTTCTTGTATATTTATTGTCTCACAATGATCGCATTGACAGTCTTTTCCTTTTTCACATTTTTTTGGTATCTCTTCTTTTTCAATGTTTCTGATCCTGGTGGGTCTAGGTATAGTAGTTACAGATGTTTGAGATATATTTTTGGCTAAAATTATTCCGTCTCTAGTTAGGAGACAACTTCCGTTATTACTTAATAAAAAGTCTAGTCCTAGTACAAAATCTACTCTAATGTTTAAATGTCTTGTCCATATTTTATCTATCTTGTATGATGGTTTGTAAAAATTATCACAAGCGTTTTTAAAGCTTATAGTTGCTTTTCCCACGTAATGTGAGTATGTATTATATGATCCATCCATTTGCATTGATATTTGGGGTTCTGGTAAATTTTTTATTAGTTCTCTTGGTATTATATTTTCATTTATAATACTTTTGGTACATCCTGAGTCTATTAGAGCTAATGTCTCTATTTCGTAGTTTTGTATTTTTATTCTTGCTAGTACTTTTATGGTACTCATCTTTTTATCTTCATTACATATTAAACCTTCAAGATTCTTGTTGTTTTGAGTCGTATTCATCAATTCTTCTTCTTCTATTATCTTTTCTTTACCTTTTTCTAACTTTTTAAGTCTAAGTTCTATCTTCTCAATTCTGTCTTCTAGATTTAATATTTTTATTTCCGTTATGGGTATCATAGATCTAATAGGTTCTTTGATGTCTAGTTGTTCATTTTCAGTTTTTATTTCTAAAGTCTTTCCTATGCAATTAATACATCCTACTATGTAGCATTTTTTACATTTTAATCTTTTATCTTTACTTGGATACCAATGACATATGTAACATTGGTTACTATCCAATCCCTTACCTTTTTCAAGATTATGATTACATTCTATGGCTAAGTTGACTAGATTATAGGTGTCTAATTTTTTTAACTCTCCTAGGTCTAATTTTTCTAATCCTATTTCATTTATTAGCTCTTCTTCTTCTGAGTCAGAAGAATTATGTCTTTGTTCTTCATTTGTGTCTATACTAACTACTGTGTATATACTTTCACTATCTGACATGTATTCATCTACATTTATTAGTGTTTCGTTAAAGTCTTCTATTAACTGAGCATTTTTTTTTTTTTTATTATTTCTTGTAGGACATGTATTTGCTAAGTGATCTATGCTTCCACATGTAAAGCATTCTAGTCTATTTTTATAATTTCTTTTTCCATCAAATTTTCTTATATGTCTGTTTTTGTCTAGATATGGTTTTCTTGCTACTGATTTTCTTAATTAGTATTTCTTTGGGAAATAAGAATAAGAACCTTTCTTATTCTTTTTGTGTCTTTTCTGTTGTGGATTTTTGTCATAATTCTGTGTAGTGTATATACTTTTACAAAAACTTGTCTCATTTTGTTTTAATTGCTTCTGTATTTGTATATTAGTGCATTTCTCTGTTAGTATATTCATTACATGTTGAGTCCTTTGACCTATGGTCCATTTTGTGGTTGGATTCTGTATTATTCCATCTTGTCTATTCCATCTTTCTTCTATTTCCCTGCCTAAAGCTCCTGGAAGTTTATTAAATAGTTTTTTTTCCTAAATTTTGATCGAACGTATTTCCACTAATTGTACAGTAATAATAGTATTCTGTCAGGAATTCTTTTATCTGGAACCAACTACTTATACTTAATTGTTCTAGTTTTATTAAAGCGTTTCTTTGTAATGTTATTAATCCGCTATTCGGATCTTCTCCTGTTAGTAAAACATGTATTTTATTTGCAAAATTGTATGGGTTTGCTCCCAAGTCTACTAATCCTTGGAATTCTTCTGGGAATTCTAATTTATAAGCTTCCCAAACTCCTTTTGTGGATTCTCCTAAAAAGGTTTCTAAATATCTATACATGGCTTCTGCATCTGCCTCTTGATTAGATTGTATGTAGTCTGCTACTATTATTCCTTTCCATATGTCTAGTACTGAATTCCCTCTTTGTGGATCGTGTGCTGCTATATTTAATATTTTTCCTTTGTTACCTCCTTCTTGAAGTCTAATTGGTTCTTCTATTGGCATTCTTCTTCCTATTGGTCTTACCCTTTCTGTATTTTCAGTTGGGTTCATTCTAAATACTCTATGTCTTGGTAAATTTCCTGAAGGATAGTTATTTATTCTATCCATGTTTATTGTTCTTTGGAAAGGGCTCGCACTACTTGATGAACTTTCCATTAATTCTTTTAGACTAATTACTGTCTCGTTTTCACTTTCTTCGTCATATTGTCTTTTGAATTTGTTCTTTGACCAAATGGAATTTTTATATCCATTATTGTCTGTTCTTAATTCACAATTCTTAAAATGTTCTTTCATTTTTATTATGTCTAAACCTCTAGTTTGACATGCTTTGCATCTGAAAGTCTGATCAGTATTCTTTTTGTAGAGTTCTTCTGCCTTTAAGATTACCTTATCTACTTCAAATTCTTCTTCTAGGATTAATTCTATATTCATAAATTCATTATCTTCTACTTCTTCTTCAACTTCTTTTTGGTCTGTGTATTTATAATCTGTAAATCTAACAGAGGTCTGTCCTTTGTTATTTTTATACATTATGAGATCATTAGGTTTTAAAGTTTCCTTTTTATTAGAATTTTCTAAGTTTCATTCTAATCCTGCATATTCTTCTGGATCTACTTTTAATGGCATCATTAATTTTATTCCCTTATTTCCCATTAAACTTACTACGTCTTCAACTTTTCGTTTAAACTTAGTACTACTGTTGGTAGCTATCTTTCCTATAAACCCTACACATATTAACAGATTATTTCCGTTACTCATATCTTCATATCCTTTAGTTTGAATTCCTATCTTTATGTGTTTACCAAATTCTGATGAGTTTATTAAATAGTCTGGACTACAATAAAAAATTCCTCCGTTTTTGGACATGTCTACTTCTGTGAGTCCTATTATTGATTTCTTAGAGTCTGTCCATCTATCATCGTATAAGACTTTTGTTCCTAGATTTTTCCTAGTGAGTCCTTTTAATCCTATTATGATCAATCCCATGTGCATGAGATTCATGTGCACGAGAAATGAACTGTTCCATAGTAACAGTTCCATAGTAACGAGAAATCAATCCCATGTGCACGAGAAATGAACTGTTCCATAGTAGGATCCATAACCGAATTATAGCTACTGGTTTCTGATTTCGGTGACTCTGGTCTTGGATTTTCAACAATCACTCTTTTAGTCTTTTCTTCCAGAAATTTTTTCACTGTCTTATTGAGAATTTCCTCTATTTTTTTACCTTTATTTTTCTTTAAACTTATACCTTTTCCTCTTGTTCTATTTTTTGTCTCAGTTGAAGAGGGTCCTGCTATGTTAAAACTGTCTGGCAGTATTCTTACACTTTTTTGCAAAGTGCCAGCCATTAACGGATTTGATTTGTCTTTACCAGTTACCGTTTGAACTGGACTAGCTATACCCATATCTGGTATAATAGATCTTTCTACATTCATTGGGGAATGTACACCCATCTTATCCATTTTCTGAGTTGGAGATCTCTTTGGTATATTTGAAAATATTTGTTGAGTCTGACTAATTTCAAAATGGAGTATTCTAATTCTTTCTTGTAATATGTTAACATGTTCTAATGCTTTGTCTTTTTCCCTTGTCAATTCTTCATTTCTACTATTTAGTCTTTTAAAACCATGTGTCATAGTTTCACAGTGATAACAAAAAACCACTTTGTCTGTGTCTCTATTGATTTTATATTGTGGAGTAGTAGTAGTTTGTTTAAGAGAAGGGGAAATAAAAAAATTGGGTCCTAAATGTCCCCTAGCATAATCTAATGCTTCATTTAAATTATTAAAACCTTTAAATAACGGGGTCTGAAAATCTTTTATACTATCTGTTACGTCAATCCAAGTCTGGAAAACCCCTGGCTTTTTTCCTTGTATTACTGCATAAAATTTAAATTTGTTGTCTTGATTTTTGCTTGTGAAATATGCACATAAAGCATTTAAAACAGAAATAAAATATCCATGGTTTTTGGGACTCTTTCCGTATGCTATCCATAGATTGTCTATCAGACACCTCTGGGGTTTGTCTATGATTGTTCCTCCCTGCAATCTAAAATTCAAGTTACATTCTGGATAACATATTAAATTCTGTTTTCCAAAATAAAGTCTTTCTAATTTTTGTGTCTCCATTCGAGTCTGAGGCCTGAACTGAGTATTTCTTAGCAAAGTCTGGAGATATTTGTCTGCGGAAGGGGAAGTTTCCTCCTTTCCTTTGTCTTTTCCTGCATACATACTAAACAAATAGAAAGTTAGTTAATCATAAGTCTACTTAACTGATCTGCTAAGTCATTCTCTTTTCCTTTAATGTGTTCTAATACTATAGTGTATACTGAAGTGGCATCTAAAAAATTTAACCATCTTCTCTTGCTACTTGTTTTTCCGTTTATTTTTTGATAAAATTTTACTATTGCTTCACAGTCTGTTCTTACTAAAACTTCTGGTTTATTTAAAATGTATATTCTAAAAACATTTAATCCATATATAACAGCTAGGATTTCTGCATCTATACTAGTCATATTACCTTTTTCTTTGTACTTACCACTTTGGTATGCACAAATTCTTTCTTCCTTCTTATCGCTGTATTTGTTTTTCCGAGTTTTAAGGACAGCTCCCCATCCTTCAAACCTTCCGTCTGTTTCTACTATCAAATAGTCTGTTTCTAAAGGCATAACTAAATCTGGAATATCTTTAACCATTTGTTTTAAAGTCTGAACTAGTTTTATATCTTCTGTATTAAAAGTCTTTTGACCTGTTGATCCCGTTTTGGAATATAGTGGTCCTGCTACTTTTCCTAAGTCTTTTATGAAATTTCTTGCATAGTTTAATATTCCTAGAAATTTTTGTAATTCTTTAGTCTTGTCTAATTTGTCGGGCATATCCAATATTTTTCTTTGAAATATGTGGTTGTAGTTTTATCTTTCCTTCTCCTATTATTATTCCTAAAAAATTAATGTGTGTCTTACATAAATCCATTTTCTTTTTACTTATTATAATTCCATTATCTACTAATAGTCTAAACACAATTTGTAAATGTCCTAAATGTTCTTTCATAGTATTACTAAAAATTAAAATATCATCTACGTATACTATTACAAAATTCTTAAATTCTCTGAAAATATTATCCATTTTTCTTTGGAAAATAGGAGGTGCTGTCTTTAATCCAAATGGCATTACTAACCATTCGAAATGTCCTTCAGGACAAGTGAATGCAGTCCAGTCTATACTGTCTTCATGCATTTTTACCTGCCAGTATCCTGATTTACAATCTAGTTTACTAAAACAAGTTCTTCCTTGTATTCTATTAATTAATTCTGTTTTGTCTGGTAATTTATATCCATCCATTCTAGTATTGTCATTTAATCTTTTATAATTAATTACCATTCTTGCTTTTCCTCTTATTATTTCTGCATGATTTCTTACCATGAAGGCTGCTGATCTATGTTTCGATCTAGATCTTCTTATTACTCCTAAATCTAATAATTCTTTAATTTGTATTTCAAAGTCTAGTATATCTTGGTTTGTGGCTTCTATTGAGGCTGTTTTTACTATGTACTCTGGATTAATTATGTCTAATTTGCAGGTTATCTTATTGGATTCCCAATGTTTCAAGGGTTTTTCTCCAATTATTTCTAGTTCATCCAAGATTTGTATTATTTTACTATGTTCCATAGGTCAAAGGACTCAACATGTAATGAATATACTAACAGAGAAATGCACTAATATACAAATACAGAAGCAATTAAAACAAAATGAGACAAGTTTTTGTAAAAGTATATACACTACACAGAATTATGACAAAAATCCACAACAGAAAAGACACAAAAAGAATAAGAAAGGTTCTTATTCTTATTTCCCAAAGAAATACTATTTAAGAAAATCAGTAGCAAGAAAACCATATCTAGACAAAAACAGACATATAAGAAAATTTGATGGAAAAAGAAATTATAAAAATAGACTAGAATGCTTTACATGTGGAAGCATAGATCACTTAGCAAATACATGTCCTACAAGAAATAATAGTAGAACAAAAAATGCTCAGTTAATAGAAGACTTTAACGAAACACTAATAAATGTAGATGAATACATGTCAGATAGTGAAAGTATATACTCAGTAGTTAGTATAGACACAAATGAAGAACAAAGACATAATTCTTCTGACTCAGAAGAAGAAGAGCTAATAAATGAAATAGGATTAGAAAAATTAGACCTAGGAGAGTTAAAAAAATTAGACACCTATAATCTAGTCAACTTAGCCATAGAATGTAATCATAATTTTGAAAAAGGTAAGGGATTGGATAGTAACCAATGTTACATATGTCATTGGTATCCAAGTAAAGATAAAAGATTAAAATGTAAAAAATGCTACATAGTAGGATGTATTAATTGCATAGGAAAGACTTTAGAAATAAAAACTGAAAATGAACAACTAGACATCAAAGAACCTATTAGATCTATGATACCCATAACAGAAATAAAAATATTAAATCTAGAAGACAGAATTGAGAAGATAGAACTTAGACTTAAAAAGTTAGAAAAAGGTAAAGAAAAGATAATAGAAGAAGAAGAATTGATGAATACAACTCAAAACAACAAGAATCTTGAAGGTTTAATATGTAATGAAGATAAAAAGATGAGTACCATAAAAGTACTAGCAAGAATAAAAATACAAAACTACGAAATAGAGACATTAGCTCTAATAGACTCAGGATGTACCAAAAGTATTATAAATGAAAATATAATACCAAGAGAACTAATAAAAAATTTACCAGAACCCCAAATATCTATGCAAATGGATGGATCATACAATACATACTCACATTACGTGGGAAAAGCAACTATACTGAGATATCTTTCTGAACTGTTTCTCCTAGATTTATTATTAAGTCTGTAATAGTATTTAGCTGTTGATCTTCTCCGTGTAGCAAGTGTTCTCCGTAGTTGAAGTTACACCTTATCAGAGAATTGTCTTTTAGTCTTCTATATTTCTTTTCTGGGGTTAACTTTAAATCTAAATATTCTAATTTCTTGAAAGTATCTATGGTGTCCTAGTATCTATGATCTCCTTATCTAAATATTCTTATCCTAGAGTAGTGGGTTTTTTGTATCTATTAAATTTTTGTATTCTTTTATTATATGCTTGTATATCACTACTAATTCCTATTACTTCTCTTTTTAAGGAGTTTATAATTTCTTTGTTATTTCTTTCTAAATAAAAATTTTGTGGTCTGAAAAATTCGTCTTTGTATATTTCTATATATGCTTCTATAACTTTTCTTGCTTTTTGTAGTTTTCTTTTTTCTTTAAGATCTCTGTGTAATATAAAATAATTTCGTCTTATCTTTTTAACAAATGGGAGATTTCTCATAGAACGTTTTTAATTGAAATATTTCTAGATGTCGCGTGTCTTAGTAGCACTAAGATTATTATCTATGTATTAATTAGTTATTAGTAAATATTAGATATATCTTAATTTCAAGAACCCAAATTCACAATTAAGGAGTGCTCCATAGCATAGATATCCTTATATTATCGACGTATTTGCTCATATTTATTTATTATAGTAGGTAACATATTTTATTTTCAACATTATAAATATTCTCACATATTATTTATTAAGATAAGAAGACTTACTTGTAATATTATTTAAATGATTTAATAATATAAAAATGAAATGAAAATATATAACTTAAACATTTTTAGTACATTTTTCATTATTATAACAGTAACAATTTGAGAACCCCATGTAGAAGGTAACAAAAGCAAGAGGGAATTAAGAAAAATCTTGGAAACATGTGTGCAGAATGTCAGTAAAAGTGTCTAGAAAAAAAGAAGTTTCTCAAAAGTGTTTTTTTTTTAATTATTATTATTTTATTTTGTGTGTGTACTTGCAAACTTTCACAAATATTATCATCTTTTCTTTTTTTTCCCCACAAAATTGTACACAAAGAATAGACACACTAATTACACATTACTTAATTTTTCACACATAGAGAGCGGAGACAACGGCACCAAATGAGCCTTGCCTTGAGCCTTCATTAGGAGACACTCTTCTTGGTTTCCCTACCCCCTTGTATCGAGGCTCGATCAAATTCGAATTTATTTTAGCAAGACTCACGTTAATAAAAGCGAAATTATATTCAGTAAGATTCAAACTCGAGATCTTTAGTTAAGAGTGGAGAAACAAGATTAGTTAAGAGTGGAGAAAGACTGAGCCTCCGATCCTTCGACTGGAATGTGAGCAAATATATCATGTCGATTGTTCAACCGTACTTTAGCTATCTTACGTGAAGCTAAAATAGGTTTATTCGGTGTTCTTGCCGAAACACGCGGGCATACTCTTTGCTTCTGAGGACATTGATCCAAAGCTCGAGTACGATCCGTGCGCTGATTTTCATCGATTGCAAATTCACAATTGAATCTGGGAGTATCAATTATTATTATTTTTTACTAAAGCGGCATTCTCTCGCCTTAGCTTCTGTCACAATTGAATCATGAAACTTTCTCATCATCCCACCACAATCTTTATTGGTATCTACGCTACCAAGAACGCAACTTCATGCATTGATAGAGGAAAATAATGTCTTATGCTACCTTTTTTTTTTACATCAGAAGTACACTAATTTAAACTCTAACAAATGTGCGTTAGTTATCAATATGTTATAAGTAACATATTACAATATATAATCGACAATCCGCTAGTGATATTATCATTTCTAGATTTAAACTCGTACGAACTTTAAAACGTGTTATTAAGATATAAGACCTACTTACTTATGTACGTCCCTTCTCCATTTTTTTTCTTTTAACTGTTCTTTTTTAAATGATTTTTGATAGTCTCAAATTAAAAGCCAACCACCCCACATCACTTTTTTTTTTTTGTTTCGAAAATATCACCTTCTTTAATTTTTTTTTTTTTCATGATTTGGGGAGATTATGTAGGCGTGCCACTAACCAAACAGACAACCCCACGCCTTAAAAACTCAAAATTTTAATTAGTTTCAATTTAATTTCACTTTAAACATCAGATCCTAGGACACTCTATTTGTTTATTACTACTACTACTTTCTTGAGGGGAGGAAATAAATAATGGAAAAAAAAGTTTGCCCCTCTGTTTGAGGATTTTTCATAGGAGCAAAAAGCAAAACATACTTTACTAACTTGTAAAGATTGAGTCAAACAAATCAATTGCTTACTTGACAAAAGAATGATTTTATTGACCATACAAACACCATGCTTTGTCATTTTTCTTGCTACAACTCTTAATAACTAAGTACTCTTTTTAGGGGTCTGAGAAAGATATCTTTGATTGCCCTTTTTATTTTGTCACATTGAGAGTTGACATTGAAGGTGACATTCATATGTATTTGTTGGATTAGAAGTTAGAACACTCACAAACTCAAAATACTAATTAAAATTTTAATATTATATCAATAAAATATTAGCAGAAAATAAGTTAAAATGATGGTTGATGATGATAATTGATAATGGTGATAGTTGTAGGTGTTGACCTGAGGTGGTGATTGGTGGTGTTGATGGCTAATGTAGTGCTCATCGACAGTAGCTAGTGATGTTGGTGGTTGACAATAGTGGTTAATAGATAGCGGTAGTTGATTGAGGAGGCAAATAACTACGATGGATGATGGTAATAGCTAATGGTGACATCGAATAATAATTGTGGTGGGGCGGTGATATAAGGCGATGACTGATGGTGGTGGTTGTGGTAATGGTGGCTGGTGGTGATGCTTGTAAATGGTGACTAGTGATGGTGAAGACGGACTGCAGTGATTGTGGTTGAGGATATGATGGTTGTGAGTGATGATAGTTGATAATGGTGAACAATGATGAGCAGCGATGAAAGTAGATGAATGGTGGTGAAAATGTCTTTTTTGCCCACATTTTTTGAATGGATAGCATATTAATAGTGTTCAAACCTCAATTAATTAAGTGCAAACAAATGAAGTCTTATATCGATTCAAATGCCTTACTAGCCATCTTACATACATAGACAAAACTAATATTCTTTGAATGGGAAATCAACAATATTCTCAACAATTTTTAAAGCATAGTGAGTAGTAATACTCCCTCGGTTCATTTTTACTTGTTCACTGTTTCAAAAATAAATGTTCATTTTTGCTAGTCACTTTTAACATATTAATAAAAGACAATTATTCTTTTCATGTTTCACCCTTAGCATTAATTACTTATTTTCTAATACTTAATACTAAACATCAATTAACAGGGATAGTATAGTAAAATAGTCATGTCAATTATTATTTTTCTTAATGAGCTTGCCAAATTCAAATGTGACAGGTAAAAATGAACGGAGGGGGTAAAGAATAAGGAGTCAAAGGAGTAGAAATTTGAGGTTGGGGCTTTTGTGGTTGATGAATATGTTTCAATTTTGAATGGCAACTAGACCAAAATCACTTGTCAACTTGTGTAGACAAGAAAGACATTGTTTTCCCCACAAACTCGAGTTGCTACAACCTCGTCCCCTCTCTTTCAATTAGTCATAATTTCAATTTCTCCAGAAATGTAGGCTTGTTTACCTCCTAGAATAACACAAAAGATAGCAACTCTAGAGAGGTTTCAACAAGTCTTAATTTCACTTTCTAAAAAGACTTCAACAATAAAATATAGTTGACTTTTTAAAAAGACATAATACGTAATCAGACATTCAAATTTAGTCTCAGATGACAACTAAGCACTTCAACTTTGAGAGTGCACATTCAGACATCTAAACTTGGTCTCAACTAGCTACTAAACACTCCAATTCGTCTTTACTGTGTCTCGTGGTTACCGGACACTGACGTGACACGTAAATTTTGGAGGCATCTAGATGATCATTTTGTAAGTTGAAGTCCAATTGACATATATAATTGAGACGAATTGAGGTGTCTAGAAGTGCAAACGCAAAGTTAGAATATTTACTTGCTAACTGATGATAAGTTTGAATGTTTGTACGTGTATCATGCCTTTTAGAAAAATAAGAAGTCACTTCTTACTTTTTTCATCTTTTGAGGAAAAAATTCATAAATAACACTATAATTGAAGCATAATTATCATTTGTAGTTATAGTTTGTCTAAATAGGTTTTTGTTGGAAAGTTGAGCATTAATCCGATGGTGAACTTGGAGTTCTTTGCACTTGAATTGTCCATATATATTGAAATTCTTTTAAGCATTGTTGCTTGAGAATTAGATCATGGTGTTGTGTGTGCTTAAAGCCTTAAACCAAGGAGATTAATTATTACTCCCTTCATTCATTTTTACTTGTCAGTATACTAAAAATAGATGTTCAATAATACTTGTTCAGTTTAAAAAATCAACGGATAATTTATCATTTTGTGTCTATTTCACCCTTGCTATTAAATACTACTCCCTCTGTTTCAATTTATTTGATCTACTTTCTATTTTAGTCTGTTTAAAAAAGAATGACCATTTCCCTTTTTAGTAACTCTTTAATTTCAACTTTTCACGTGGCATGTTTAAGACCACAAGATTAAAGAGCATTTTGATACATTTGACATATCTTTAATTTAGGACCACAAGATTCAAAAGTCTTATTTATTTTCTTAAACTCCGTGCCAAGTCAATATTAAAAGAGAGATACAGTAAAATTATCCCTATTATTTATTATTTCTTAAAGTATATGTCAAGTTAATAGTAGACAAGTAAAGATGAACGGAGAGAGTACTTGTCGGAAGAAATTGGTGCTAATTTTGAGGACCAAATAGCAAAAGAAGTATATATAACGGAGGATAAATTTGAATAATAAATGAAAGTAGAGGGGTATATTCGATCCTTTTTTTCTAATTAATTAAGTAAGATATTTTTAAAGAGGGATAGAAGATAGTTTAGACATACTTTTACGAGTATAGGCTATTAAATGGATTTGTCAAGAGACGCAAAAACCACTAAAAAACATTATATACATTATATATCTTAATATATATATTTATTAGCCTTATCAAAATATTCATTCTTTGATCTATACCTCTGAATCCTTAAATTTATGTAATAAAATTTTCGACATTTAAATCCACACCTATATCAAATATCTTCCCCAAATCCAAACAACTTTACCCACTCTTTGAGCAATGCTAAGTTACCATCAAAAGTCAAAAACATTGTGTTAAAAGACATAACTTAATCATTAAGCACCATGAGTTTCTTGCATTTTCAACTTTGAGAAATTTTCACATCCAATCCATCTCTAAAGTTCTCTTACCAAATATTTTTTTGTTGCACCAATTGAGCCACCAAATAATATGAGACTTATATTTTTTATTAATAATTAAAAATATATTTAAACTATTCAAGTTTTTTTGAGTTTCATATTCGAATTATTGAAAGTATGAGTTTTCTATCTAAACTATCACTTAATTGTAAGCGAAACACACCTCGACTAATTTATAATGGCGTGTGTACTACACTCTTTTTTTGTTTAAAACTTTTGTTGCATGGCACTCCATGTGAAAAAATAATTCACCATAGCAAAAGTTAAAAGTTAGACATCTTCTTATTCACCTTCTCAGTCGTGATCTCGCCACAACTGTGTTGTCAATATATCCGGCTTATTTTCTTATATCAAGCTACAATTTCATCGCAATTTCAAAAATATTAATTTCCACTATGTCTCAGCTGATAGAGTAGTTATATATATCGCGTGAAAGAGTATTTTATGGCCAAATACACCTAAAAGCGTTTTGATAGTTCAAACACGAAACTCGCATTTTTTTATTTTTTCCAAAAAAAGAAAAATATATATATAAAAGAAGAAATTTTCCTTTTTTTTTTCTTTCACACACGAAAACCGTCAAGCTGTTTCCATTCTCACATCTTTCCTTCGTCTCTAAGAGAAGAGCTTTCTACTCCCCCCCTACCCCCTTACCCCCCCACCCACCCCCCACCCCGAGCAAAAAAACCTCCGTTAATTCACCGGCGATGCATGAAATTGACGTTCACGATCTCTCCGACGACGCCGATTACGCTGCGTCTGTTCAGCAAGTAAGCAAATCACAATTCCCAAAAAATTATGTTTAATTGCGTTTTTGTGCATTGATTGATTTTATGTTGAGAATTTTGTTTGATTAATTGCGGAATTTATTGTTGAGGATTTGAGGTGAACTGTGTATAAGTGCTGATTATTACTCCCTCCGTTGCAAAAATACTTGTTACGTTTTGCTTCTGGAGTGTTAATTTGACTAATTTTCAAATTTCAATTCGTAAAATTAGTACTTTGCAATGTTTAATTACGTTTCTGTGCATTGATTGATTCTATGTTGAGAATTTTGTTTGATTAATTGTCGAATTTATTGTTGAGGATTTGAGGTGGACTATATCTAAGTGCTGATTATCACTCCCTCCGTTCCAAAATAGTTGTCACGTTTTGCTTCTCGAGTGTCAATTTGACTAATTTTCAAAGCTAAATTAGATTAGAATAATTCAATATGTTAAAATTAAAATTTGGATATTCAAAAACTATATAGAACTGTGTGTAAGTGCTGATTATTACTCCCTCCATTCCAAAATACTTGTTACAATTTCCTTTTTGAGAGTTAAAAGATATGAACTTTGATCAAAAGATGTATTTTTTCATCATGTTAATATGAAAAAAATTGCAACTTATAGTACTTTTTGTATAGTTTTGGATATCTAAATTTTAATTTTAGAATATCGAATTAATCTAATTTAGCTTTGAAAATTAGTCAAATTGAGTCTCGAGAAACGAAATGTGACAACTATTTTGGAACGGAGGGAGTATTCGATATGTTTATCTCATTGTTATATTCAAATCATAAATTAGTACTTCACAGTGTTTATTAACGTTTGTGTGCATTGAGTGGTTTTGTGTCGAGCATTTTTTTGATTAATTTCTGATTTCGTTGTGATTATTTTGAGGTTGAAACTGATTGTTGAGTGCTTGAGGTGAACTGTGTATAACTGGTGATTATTACTGTTTATATTCGGAGAAGTTGAATTTGTGCATATGCTTTGTAATTTGCCTAATATTATTATGACAATTAAGACGATCAAGTATTACTGTCCCGTAGTCATTGTGGTTTGATTATATGTCAGCACCAATTAAGCAGACTATACCTTCCTTAGTCATTGTGGTTTAGCTATTTGTCAGCACCGAATAAGCAGGCTGTTCATAGCATTCCTATACCTTCCTTCGCCAATGCACTTTGGTTATTTGTCAGCATTGGTTTAACTTCCACGTGTTCAGAAGCCTTTTAGCCGAAATAGCCAAGGAATTCTATTAGTAACTGCCCATGGATCCTTTGAAACAACTATCACTTTAATAGATTCCTGGGAGTCCCTAATGACTATCAATGGAATCTATCCCATGTTATATCGTGCGAGCTGTACCTACCATCTTTTTTTAAGACCAATAATGCAAATTTGAATCACAGAGCTCTGAAACAATCATACCCGAACAAACTAAATGCTGAATTGAATCTTACCAGCCTCTACTGGTTGTTATGTTTACTTTTGTACTTGCTGATTTATTTTCCATTTACTTTTTTAATTAAGAAATGAAAGAGAACAAATAAGATCCTCTCAGCTCATATGGAAGAATCTCATAATTTGATTATGCATGATTATTTTATGTCTAGCATGACCACTTGATAACATGTGGAGGGGAAGCAGGTTTTTTGTTTGATATATTAATTATTAGTATGAAATGATTCGTGTCAAAATTTTCTTTTGATATGAAATGGCGTATTAAATTTGGTTTCTCATCTGTGGGGATGTGCATTAGGGTTCGGCGAGCATGAATAGGAGCGATAGCAGTAAGCAGAGTTCATCAGGTGAACAAGAAGGCGCTGAAATAGTGTATGTGAAAGATAACGTGGCAATTCATCCGACTCAGTATGCTTCAGAGAGGATCAGTGGTCGACTAAAGCTGATCAAGCAAGGAGGTTCTCTGTTTATGGTATACATCTAGTTTATGCTCGTC
Organism: Jaltomata sinuosa; assembly: GCA_003996215.1. NCBI lineage: Eukaryota > Viridiplantae > Streptophyta > Magnoliopsida > Solanales > Solanaceae > Jaltomata > Jaltomata sinuosa. Next base: position 35,608 of record QJPP01000091.1, read on the forward strand.
TCATGAATTGACTCAAGTCTTTGATTATAGACAACGAGGATCATTTTCCTTTCTTTACTATGCGCAATCTGAAGCTTTCCTATTGCAAAGGTGTCAAGCTTTTTGAAGTTTCTGAAAATAATTTGGTCTTGAGAGGGAGAAGAACATGGATAAATATTAGTGTTAAATATGGATTATCTTCTCAAGTACGTTTTTTTGTGGTATACCTGGACTAAGGGGGGGCTGCTCATCACAAATGAAGGACGGAGGGCCACAACCAACTGAGCAACCCTCACATCCTGTATGAAAATAACATTTACCTGTTAAAAAAAAGTTAAAAATTGATGTAATTACAAAGCAAAATGTGCATACTTCAAATTAAGAAGAGGTTTCCAGCTTCTTTTTTTTAAGAATGGTAACATTTACTTCTATATATCCACAAGAGGTTTCCAGCTTTGCTGTCACATAAAACAAGGAGAAGGAGAGGGGGTGGAGTATTACTAATATTTGCAGCACTAATTACATCTTTGGCTATACCCTGTGATTTTGGAATTAAATTGGTTTTTGTGTGACAGACTTGGATTCCGTATAAAGGGCAAAGCTCGAGTGCAAGGTTGTCTGAAAAAGGTTGGGTCAATTATCTGTAATGTAACCCAGAGGAAAGAGCAGCTCTGTGCAGTGAATTTTCCATTGGCTGTTGTGTAATGTTTGTTCATTGTGTATCTTGGTGCAGATAAGAGTCTTTACACTATACGAGCAGTTCCATTCTCGGATGTTAGATCAATTCGCCGACACACTCCCACCTTGGGGTGGCAATATGTTATTGTAGTTTTGTCATCAGGTATTTTACGGGGCTGTATTTCACTAGTGATTCTGTTTCATCTTAGTAAATTAGAAATGCTGTTTTTATAGAACGTGGAGCACGCAACAAATTCATTTTAGTGGTTGGGATGTATGAAATATCAGTTTGAATTAAGTTATTTCATTTTAACCTTTCTCTATTGTTTCTGAATGCATTTTACTTTCCTTGACAACCCTCTCTAATCATCATTGTTTTAGAATAGCTTAATTGGTGGTTCTTCTTGTTTCAGAAAAATGCTATGATATCGTCATGAATCCTGTCTCTTTCCCAATCTACATCGTGTAGTTAGGCATATTCTACTACCCAACATTTCCCCAGAGGAAATCATGATGATTGAAGTCAATTCTTCTTAGAATTTCGTAGGCATATATATGTTCTCTTGATGGATAGATTCTTGTATGCTATCTACCTTATGATATTTCCCCTTAGCTTTCTAGAGGATTCTAATTATTCTGTTATCATCATATTGTCAGTTTGTTGAATGCCGCTATTGCATCTTGATTTTACTTTCTACATCCATCACTTGCAGGACTAGCATTTCCTCCGCTTTATTTCTACAATGGTGGTGTCCGGGAGTTTCTTGCAACAATTAAGCAGCATGCTTATCTTGTGAGGTGAACTTATTTGTGCTTTTATGCATTGTCGTGACTAAGCAATTCTACTAATAAACCAAATTCATCTCTTCCCTTTTCTCTTTTGGTCAGAGTTCATAAAATGAGAGTAGAAAGTAAAACTAGATAGTCGGTGAATGAATTGATGCTTGATGATAAATTTAAGATACCGATAACAGTAAATAAATTAAAAGCATTGTTGTATAAAGATCTAATAAGTTGCTTCTTTTCTTTGGTGGATGAGAGAGACTTCAGAAAAAAATATAAGGATGTGGTAGATGGAAGGGTAAGGTCATTTCAAAATGCTAGAGTGTGGTGTTACCTCTAGGTTGACATTCAATGGTAATCCAGTTGAATTGCAGGACACCAGCTATGATTTTTTTCAGGTTTTTAAAGTAGCTGAACTACAGGTATACCAACTACCAATTCTTTCCAGGTTTAACTGGTGCTAGCCTGTCAAAAAGTATATTTTCTCATACTACTAGAAATTTGGAATCTCAATGTGTTCTCTTTCCAATATTTCTTGTTGCAATGAACTAGTAGTGGGACAGATAACTTGATTTTTAGATAAAGGCCTTTCCGTTCTTACTGGTGAGTTGCATTTTTCCAGGTCAGCTGATGATGCTAATGTATTTCTTGTCAATGACTTTCAAGATCCACTCCAGGTGTGACCAGTGTTGATCAATGATTTGTTTAACCAGTTTAACAGCTTTTGTGGGGACTTCATCATGATTCATGAATCCTCACTTCTGCTCATGCTTTGATTTGCTTCTTACAGCGAACTCTCTCCTCCTTGGAACTTCCTAGGGCTGTTTCTGTAACTAACAGTCCATCTTCAACTGCTGCACCTAGTGAATCCCCATCTAGCTGGACGGATGGGGAAACTTTTGATAGAAATTCTGCACTTGCTCAACAAAATGCCAGGCAAAGACAAAAACATAATGATCCTGCTCGAGATTTGTCAATTCAAGTACTAGAGAAATTTTCTCTTGTGACCAGATTTGCTCGTGAAACAACATCACAACTTTTTCGTGAAGCTCAGGGAGATGGCTTTATCCCTAATGACAGGAGGAAGCATGACGAAAAAACACATGATTATCCTCGCATTGCCGAATCTAATGATGTTCAGAAGCTGCCTGAGGATGTTCCAGTGCCCGCAGATCCCTTGGAGGTGAGAAACTTACATATAATTAACCTTTGTTCCTGCATTTATATCAGATGGTTAGTCATGTTGTACACTTACATTTAGTAGTTCGGGGTTTGGCAGAAGCCTTTTTCATCTTTTATAGATGTGTATGTCAGTGTAAGGATAATTGTGGGACTTAAAGAACCTTAGAACTCCTACTGTGTACGTTAATTCAATTCTTTTAGTATTGGAGTGAAACAGGGCCATATGGACCATAACAGGCGAAGAGGATTCATCTGGTCGTCGGCCAATTAGTTTGGCATGTGGCTTAGTGGATTCATAGTGTTGGTGTTTTTGTTGATTTTCCTCAAGGGTTATCCTTTTCTCAAAATGTTAAAAGCTGGTCATACTCATGAAGTAATTTTTGGAAAATCAGTTTGCGTTATATAATGAGTCGACATGACTTCTAAATGTACTGACCAGAAATAATTAGACATCAGTGGTATGAGAAAGATGAAACATTTAATAATGAAATAATGCTACTTCACTCTTAATTTATCAGAAAAAAGAGTTCAATTTCAGTCCTTTGACTTTCATGTTTACCTTGAGTGATATAACATCCTTCAAAATTGACTATAAATTCTTTCCTAACCCAAACACAGTGACAAATTCAATCTCCTTTCTTGATGTTTTTGAGTGCATGTTTAGCCCAACTCCAGGTCAGATAGAGAAGGATGAAGTATTTGATGTGTTTTTTACTGATAAAAAATATATAAGATGTGCTTCCTTCAGCGGCTTGCCCTAGTCATAAACAACTAGTCCATTATGCTTGGGAATTGTTTTTCAAATTATAGTTTATTGCCAAAGCTCCTTGCAAAAAATAAAAGTAATAGTTTATTGCCTAAGCTACCAACAATATAAACATATCTAGCAAGGGTGGTGATTCAAAGTAACTCACTTAATGAGCTGTCCAAACCATCATCATGTAGTTGGGGGTTCGTTTCCCCATAGATTAATCCCCTCCCCTTCACCCCTATGTAAAAAAATTCTAGCAAGGGTAGCTTGAGTTATTTCAAGATTCCTGTTCTCCTTTTTTTAGTATTTCAACAAGTTATAATTGCATTTAGTCCTCTTTCTGTTTTTCTTTTCTTAAATTTATGTCAGTTTTTCTTCTGCAGTTTGACAAATTGTCGCTAGTATGGGGAAAGCCACGGCAGCCTCCTTTGGGAACAGAAGAGGTTAGATGGCTATCTTTTTATCTATTTTTCTGTTTGCACTTGTTAAAGGCTAATACGACAGCTAGTAGGCCCAAAAAAAAAAATCAACATTCATTTCATGTCTATCTCGTTTTGTTCTAATTATCATGATCACTTTGCATGTGCCTTGAAGCAACTAAAATCATTGAGTTTTAAGCAGACTGTTGCACACAGTGTTAACTGTGTCATAGATTCTCAATTTTTTTTATCAGAGTATGCAGATGTCCAGATTCGTGACAGATCCCAGGCTGATCAATTTTCCACTTGCACATCCTTGTTTTGTAACCGTTGTTTTAGAAGGGATTCTAATTTGGTCTAGAAGTAGCATTTGTGAACTACCTCATCTCTGTATATTTTCTATTTATCATGTAGAAAATTTCTTTGCTTAAAAAAGAAAGTCTCTCTGTGAAGTTCAAGTCAACTACGTCGTTTGGATTCCCATGAATTCTTCATTGAAGGCGTGGTATAGCTAAACTGATCGTTGGTGCTTCTTCCAGGGAATGTTTCTCAGAGATAGAATGTTACAACTCTAAATATCATACCATTTTATGAATAGCTGATCAGTGTTGGGGCATTGTGTCTCTAAGCAATCATTCAGTGACTCGCTTTTGGAATACAGTCTTATGACATTTCATGTCATTGGTTTAAACTATAAGCTATATTAGAGCATTGAACTAGTTTTGAGATAGACAATCTCTTGCAGGATTGATAAAATTTTGTGGAGGTAACGTTGGCCATATTCAAAGCTAGTCTTCTCAAACACTTTTAATTAGTAATTTTGATGCAATTTAGAATTTTTTCAAATATTATGGAGAATCTACAATTTATGATCCATTGAAATGCAAGATCAAAAATATATTGGTTCTTGTGATTTTCTTTTCAGATTGTTTAATTTTTTTAACTTTCAATACTCTTATGTGTATATGTGTGTGTGTGTATTATTTGCAGCACAAATCTTTCCAAGAAAGACAGTTTGCCTAACTGTTAATGTTGCATGTATAAAATAAAAGAAAATTTATTATGTCTAATAAATTGTCATTCAGTGAGTGTACTTATTGTCAGAGATCAATTGTCTATCAAAATTAGAGAGTCAAGTCTATATGATCCATTCACATAATTTGTGTTCAGTGGAGCAGATATATGTCCCGAAACAATTCTAAAATTTCTATCTTTATGTGTATTATTTTCTTAGCATGATTGTTCTAACAATGGTTAATCCAAAGGCAAGGTTTACCTTGTCATTTGTCAAAGCACATCTGGTGTGTCTTCGATGACATCATATTTGTAATTTTTTGCATGGATTTTAACAAATTGTAGGTTTTTCTGTTTTAGCTTATTGTTGTGATTGCATTCACAGCTAAGTCCTCTGTTTTGGTCCTTATGCAGTGGGCTGCTTTCCTGGACTCAGAAGGAAGAGTCACAGACTCAGAAGAAGTAAGAAAGAGGATATTTTACGGAGGAGTCGAACAAGGTCTACGTAAAGAGGTTTGTCCTTGTAAAGATCCACCCCGCCCCACATCCGTCTCCTGAGCATGATATACTTATATGTCCTTATGGCAGGTGTGGCCATTTCTGTTGGGATACCATTCATATGATTCAACTTATGCAGAGAGAGAATACCTTGTGTCTGTCAAAAAGTCAGAATACGAAACGATAAAAAACCAGTGGAAGGTTTGTCTTATTCTCAGCTCGGGCAGGGTCGGTTGAAAAGTAAAATGGTTCTGATTCCTTATATCCTCAATCATTCTAGGGGTTTTCCTTCAATTAGTAAATTACTATCACGTGGAACAAATGAGTAGGGGATAGTTTATATTTGGATCACTTAAGGTGCTATTAGATCCTTTTCTTCTTACTATTTCGATGTTCCTGTAACTTTGATGTCTCTGCAGTTGTCTATTTGATATCTGGGGGCTTGTCCTTCCTCTATTATAAAAGACTTGGCTTGCTTTATTACTACTGATTTTCATGTTGATGCCGATGCTGCAATAACCTGGTTTACTAGTAGATATATAGATTGATCATAGTTAACCTAATTAAGAAGAACGAAGTTATAAGTATTCTTGGAGACTCCAAACAGATCATTGAGGAGCTTGGAAAAAATTGGTTCTCTGGAACTTTGTTCCTGGAGTTTGTTCACTAGTTTAAAATACTAGTTTCATGTAAAGGATCGATAGAATAATTTATCTTTTGGATTTGATGTTCCATTTGGGAAGTATATCCCTATGTTTTCCTATTTTCCAGAAGGCTCCCATGACAAGAAGATGTCTCTGAGATATCTTTTGTTAAAAATGTAGTTTTAATTCTAATGTTTACTGACTTCTCTCTGCAGAGCATCTCTAAGGAGCAGGCGAAAAGATTTACAAAATTCCGAGAGAGGAAAGGCCTTATTGAAAAAGATGTGGTATGTGTCGAATGTGTCCATTTTCGGGCCTATAAATGATTTTGTTTGAGAATCAAGATTCATGTTTACATGCTTGCAATTCACAACCAGTGATACTAGTAACACAATTACTATTAGTTATTAATATTTTTATTACAAGGAAAAGAAGCTGATATTTTTGTTCTTCTTCTTCCCTTGTTCTTTCTTATTTGATATGTAAGGTGAGGACTGATAGGTCAATTTCATTCTATGATGAAGATGACAACCCAAACATTAAATGTTTGCGTGATATACTGCTGACATACTCATTCTACAACTTTGATTTGGGTTACTGTCAGGTAACTTCTTCCTTTAAGCTTAACATGTGTGCATCTTTGCTGATCAATATGTTCACACTTTGTTACAAACAATATGATCATATGCGACATCTCTGCTACATACATGTTTTTGAATTTCTGGTATTCTTATCCTTCTCGTCTGTTGCTGCCCGTTTGTTTCTCCTTTTTTCCTTTCCTCTTTGATCAGTTTGTGGTCAACATAGGATGACTTGAGCTTGAACATTTGACTATTTCACGGTTGCACCCAGTCCAAGATTGATGCTAATTTTGTCCAGACATCATCAGTACTCTGGGAGGATAACTTTTTGAAAAAATGAAAAATGAAAAAAGAAAAAAACTAAACTAGAGAGTTCTAATTTCCTTTTCTATTCTATTCCAACTGTGAGAATTCTTCATTAAGCTGGAGAATGTTTTCTCTTGGTCAGAAGATTTTCAAATTAAAAATTTCCTTAAGATTGCTTTAAGTTTAACAATTACAGGGTTTTGGCATAATGAAGCAGCAAGAATTATGTCATTTTTTGCATGTCTATTACTTGCCACTGTAAAATTTCATGATACTTGACCTTCTTTGCAGCTGTTTTATCTATCATTGGAAGACATAGTCGTTCAGATGCTATGTAATTTATGTTACGTGTCCTATCTGATACTAACCAAGCCTATCTTATTGATTGTCATTAGATTTTCTCATCTTTACAAAAAATTAGTTCGTTGGTGTGATATTGATCATGGTATCACACTATCATATTGTGGAAATCCCGTTTTACTCAAATATTCTCTTAGCAACTTAATACCTCTTTCTTTTCTTTCATGGTTTCTGATTGATTGATAAACAAACATTTTATCTCTTGAATTGCAGGGTATGAGTGATCTCCTTTCACCAATATTGTATGTTATGGGAGATGAATCAGAATCATTTTGGTGCTTTGTGGCGTTGATGGACCGACTAGGACCGAACTTTAACCGTGACCAAAATGGCATGCACTCTCAGCTTTTTGCATTATCAAAGGTTCTCTGCCTCGTTCTCCCTCTCTTTCTCTCCTCTCTCCACTCTCTTGTTGCCAGTTACTAAAGGTTCTAGCTTCAGCATTTACCTCCCGGTGAACCCCAGACAGATGGTATACAACACATGACCAAAGATCTATTCTAAGGGGACAGAAGAGAGTGTTCTGTCTGCACAAATTCCAAAGTTTATGTCCTAACCGTGTATCACCGTATTGTTCTGTCTCTCCTTGTCTCTGGAATAATTTGTTTTGAAGAGTAAACCCATATAGGAGTTGTTGGCATGTGTTTATGTCCCAAGCATGTGCAAGAAAGCCATAGAGTAAAATAAAGTGTTAACAATTCCTAGGTAATAGGATTTGACTGTCTCTTTGGTGTTACCCCTCCACTTTTTGTATGCTCCATTCTTAGTTGTAAAATAACATATGCCGTTCAAATTTGAGTTCTATTAAAATAAAGAATTATTGAGTTTTGGGTGTCAAATGGAGGATTAGTTTGATTGGTCTTTACCTGCTATCTAAGAAGGCCTGACCATTGTTGATACACATTCATTGTATTTATGATATCTATATGCGCCTGTTTATCTGGATCTTGTAGCAAATGGGTGTTCAGCCAGTGAATAGTTCCATGCCATCACCAGTTCTTTCTTGTTTCCGTTCCTTCCAATGCTTTCCAGTTATGTTATATACTCTGTCCATCCCAATTTATGAGGCACCGTTTAGCTGGGAACGGAGTTGAAGAAATAAAGAAAGATGTTTGAAACTTGTGGTCTAAAACAAGCCTTAGATATTTGTGTGACTATAAAATCATCTCAATAAGGGTAAAATGAAAATTGTAAAGTTAAATTATTTTTAAATGTACTGTCTAGAAATAGAGAATGGTGACATTCTTTATGGGACAAATTAAAAGGGAAGTGTGCCACATAAATGAGGATAGAGGGAGTACTTGTTTTGTATATTATACATTTCAGGCTGATAAATGTTTGCTTTCCTACAAAAAGTTAATGTTCTTACTGTGCTTTTGCAGTTGGTGGAGTTGTTGGACATCCCTCTGCATAATTACTTCACACAGAAGGATTGCTTGAATTATTTCTTCTGCTTCCGATGGGTTCTTATACAATTCAAAAGGCAAGCAGTCGTAATCCTGAATATCTTATTGGCTCTAGGTCCTGAAGTAAACTATTTTTCTTTCCATATCTTGTTCACTTGAATGCACTTCTGATGCCTTGAATCTTGCACACCCATGTTCTATATGTCCAGAGGCTACCAAAGCTTATTTGTTTCTTGCCTTCGTCCGGCATACTCATATGACTATATGAGTATTGCAGATTCATAAAGCTAAAAGCATGAAGGGAACAGGTTATCATGTACCTTCATTACAAAAAAATATGTTGTTTATGAAAATGCTACTATCTTGTGCTTTACATGAAATATTCACAATTGACAAAGTCAAGTTATGAGCTCAGCTCGAACTGCCACTATCGTGGATATTATTCAAGATACCCACAAACAAGCATGAAACCAAATAAACTTCTTACAACCCATGTCAGCACTTTCGTAAGGGACATGGTTTCCTGTTCCCTATGTGTGCATTAAGATCTGTGCATCCTTTACCCCAACAGCACCCTTCTCTATGGTGAGAAAGAAAAATGAATGAATTATGTAAATTTGTTTACTTGCTTACCCACCACAGTAAACCGTGCTGGGAGACACTAATCATCAAGTTACTGTTTTGGTTCTTCTGGTGTCTCAGTGCAGTTCTTTTTTCTCAAATCTTGTACTGCTTTCTTTACCGTCAGCCTTGGGTTTTCACTAGATATATGCTTCATTTCGCTGCTTCAATTCATTTTTCCGTATTTGTTTAGTAGTTTATTTATTGGTATCTCGTCTTTTGTAGGGAGTTTGAATTTGAAAAAACTATGCGATTCTGGGAGGTATTATGGACGCATTATAGGAGTGAGCACCTTCATTTGTATGTCTGTGTCGCAATTCTGAAAAGATATCGCAGCAAAATAATAGGAGAGGAGATGGATTTCGACACACTACTGAAGTTTATCAATGAGCTGAGTGGTCATATCGACCTTGATGCTATCCTCAGGGATGCAGAGGCTTTGTGTATTTGTGCCGGTGAGAATGGTGAATCTTGCATCCCTCCCGGAACTCCACCTTCATTACCAGTTGACGATGCTTCAATGTACTATCAACAGGATGACGATGATGTACTATAATTGCTTCGCTTCTTATGGTGTAAAGTTTATTAGTTCGATAAATGACCTTCACAATCAGTGATATTTTTTCACATGCATATACTGAATTCATGTAAAGAGAATGAAATAGATTTCTTTTACCAGCAATCTTTATGTTTCTGTTCCTTGTCTTGTAATGTTTCAGTTTTTGTTCATTAACGAATTTTTGTGAGCATCGTCTGCTTGCATACTTTACGCGGGTGTATCAGTATTTCACACGAGGTGTGAAGGTTGATAAACTATCGAAAGTTTTTGTGTTAAAAGTGTCCACGTTGGTTGAGGGAATGAGTTGTTATCTTCTCATGTGGTCTTTAAGCGATCTGTCTCATGAACTAATTTTTGAGATTGAGTTAGGCCGATGTGCTGCATTCGTTCTGTATCTGGCCACATTGCTGTCTTATTTCCTTAGAATCCTGTGTTGATACATTTCTATTGAGATGGGGTATTACCAGAAACAACCTCTGCCCCATCACAGTGGGATTACGCTGAGTATGTTTTTTTTTTTTGTACAGTCCAACCCAAGGCATCACCTACTACATGGATATTGGTCAAAAAGCTGAATAAGAAGATAAAAAATTGGCTTAATACACAACCAACCTCCTAAACTTGTCTGAATATTTCATTTAGACACCCAAATTAAATCTTGGTTCAATTGAACACCTCAACTCCTAATAAAGTGTTCCAATTGGACACTTTTGGTTCAAATTTTGGTAATTTTCTGTGTGTGTTCTCATATCTATTAGGCAGTTAAGTTAATCACATAAAATATGTCATTTCTTTAATTATACGCATTCACCTCAATAAATCGTAAAACTTCAAGTACTTTTTATCTGAGGTTGATGCATATAATTAAAGGAGATAACATATTTTATTTGGTTTATTTAACTATCTAATAGATGAATGAAAACACAAACAAAAGTTCTTTTTTCAAAATTTGAATTGAAAGTGTCTAATTGAAACACTTTATAAGGAATTGAGATGTTCAATTGAAATATGACGTCGTTTGAATGTCTAAATGGAATATCATGACAAGTTTAAGGAACGGGCCATGTATTTAACTGAATTCTTGTAAATGTGTGTGTGGAACATGAAATGTACTTCAAGTTTGTTTCTTTGTTTCTTTGTTTTTTCTAAAATGACCATAATACCCTCAACATTTTTAGTGACATGAGAATGGTTGTGATATGAGGGGAAATCTTGTAATCTTATCCTCTATAGTCCAACTTGTCACAATGCCACCCTATTAACAGAAAAACCATAGAGGAAAATAAAAAAGAAGAGGGGAAAAAAAAAAAAAGGAAAGGAAAAGAAAATGGCAACTGTGTGCCTCTCAAATCCAAAATCCTTTCTTCCATCATCTTCTTCTTCTTCATTTTCCACTTCAATTATCCCAAAAATTACTACTAGAAAACAAATAATTGTGTGCAAAGCAGAAAATGTACAAACTTCTAGTCCTTTAATTATTAGCAAGAGAAGTTTATCAATTAGTCTTGCATCAAGTTTGTTGCTTTCTTTAACTGATAATGGAATTTTTAATGCAAATGCTGCAATTTTAGAAGCTGATGAGGATGATGAGTTGATGGAAAAAGTGAAAAAGGATAGAAAGAAAAGGCTTGAAAGACAAGGCATTATCAGTTCCTCCTCTAAGGAGAAAGGTAAAATAAATAAATTATTTTCTTGTTTCTTGATAAATTCTTGAAAAATCAACTATATGTGTATTTTTTCCCGGTTTCTGGTATTCGTATTGAGGCCCAACTAAGTTTGGATTCTCGCCAGAAAGTGCCACATTGGAGGTAAAATGCACCTTCATAAAGACGACTTCATGCACAGGGCTCGAACCCCGAGAGTTCTGGTTAAGGATGAAGAAGTACTTACCATGCCACTACAAATCTTGTTAGTAATCAACTATGTGTTGAATGGGAGTGAAACTGGATTATGTGTTGCCTTTATTTCATCCTTGTTCTTGACTAAAATCCCATGAATTGTCATGTGATAAATTTGAGTGAAACACCTCTTATTGTGTGGTTTAGGTTCTATTAGTGGAGATGTACAATATGCCTAGAAAATACTACCCATTTTAGTGAATAAGTATTAGGATTTAGGTACTGTAAGTGTCAGAGGCAGGATTTTCACTAAAAGGTTCATCATTTACATATATACATAAAAAAAATTGACCTTGTATATATAGTATGATTTTCCGGCAAAGGGACCCCTTCTGTCCCTCTAGCTCCGCCCTTGGGTGCTGTTATTTCTAAATTTTCACCCATTGCATTGCAGTTTTGTTATACAAGGGGTTGGCTGGTTTTGTATTATAGACTTATAGTTGAACATCTGATTACCAAATTAAAAAGAACTATATTGTTGATTGACTTGTCTGTATTATTTAAAGCATGAAGGCTTGGATGAGTAATACTACAGTGTATAAAAAGGGCAGCCTGGTGCTCTAGCATCCCGCATTAGCAGGATCAGGGGAAGCACCGCATCCCAAGGGATGTGATGTAGATAGCCTGCCTACCCTAATGCAATCATTAGTGGCTGCTTCCACGGTTCGAGTCCGTGACCTATAGGTCACATGGAGACAACTTTATTGTTGTTCCAAGACTTCCCTTCTAATACTACAGTGTATATGGCAAAAGAATTAGCACACCATTCTTGCATTAGCTGTCCATTTTCTTAATCCTAGTATCATGATACCAAACATGACAAACCACCCTTGTTAGTTAATTCCAATTTCCACTTATTGATTGGATTCAACTTATATACACTGATAGTGTAGAAACTATTTACACTATCACCGCGATTCCACCTGTTGTTGCAGGTTACTCGTTTTATTTTTCAGGTTACTATGAGCAATTAGTTACATGTAATTACCTTATAGGTTGTCTAACTTTCATTTTGTTAAATACAATGGTGAAGGATACTTGCAAGATTTGGTATACAAGCTTAGCAAAGTAGGCCAAGCCATAGAGAGCAATGATTTATCAGCTGCAAGTTCAGTTCTTGGCCAAAGCACTGATGCAGATTGGGTCCAGAAAGTCAATTCAGCATTCAACAAGGTGACTTTAAAACACATATTCCTTCATGTTCTCTATTTTGTAGCTGATGTTCATGTTCACTGAATATTGGTTTTCGTCGTGTTGTTACAGTTTAGTGGTAACGATGAGGAGAAGACAGAAGTCGATTCCTTCAATTCTTCTCTATCTTCTCTAGTTTCATCAGGTAATGTTTTCCTTGAGACTCCAGTAATGACTACGGCTGCAACTTATCTCATATTTAGCCGCCCTCGATCACAAACTAGAAACTTTTTAAGATAAAAGTAAACAAGACGCTCAACTTTCAACTATGTTGCTCGCACTCTCCAAAAATGTTGCCCCGCCCATATCGGATCCTCCAAAAATGCACCATTTTTGGAGGATCCGACATACATCTGTCGACATTTTTGAAGAGTTGCAGCAACATAAACTCTCTAGATTAGGTAAGTATACAATGTACTAAGATACAGGATTGGAGGAAAACACGAATATCAAATTCCATAGGTTAGATAGAGTGGTGACTGGTAAAGTTGCAGCCATGTGACCAAGGTAAGGCTGCGTACAATAGACCCTTGTGGTCCGGCCCTTCCCTGAACCCCGCACATAGAGGGAGCTTAGTGCACGGGGATGCCCTTTTAGTGGTGGTTGTAAATTATTAGGTAGCGAGTCTTTACTTAACTCGGTTTGTCATAGCAAAATTAACTAATTTTCTCTGTTTATTCTGTGTTATGCAGTTAGTAAGAATGACATTGAAGGATCAAAAACAGCTTTTGTGGCATCAGCCAGTGCATTTGAGAAATGGACAACATTAACAGGGTTGATTGAAGAGCTAAAAGGTCTTTGAAGCAAAGAAGAAATTTGCATATTATATGAGAATTTGGTCCATGTCAACATGTTTTCACCTTTGACTTTGTAACCACAAAGCAATAAATTTTTTGCACTGTTTTTTTCTCCTCTGTCAAATGAATCATTTGAGTTAATACAAAATGTAATTTGAGTTTCAGTTGTAGCTGAATCTCTGAGCAACATGACTGGATTTCTGTTATCTACTGTACTTTCTTTCTTTTGTGTGTGCACTGGACTTGAAACGATTACTGGTGCACCAGAGGCGGAGTCAGGATGTGAAGTTTATGAGTCATGAACTTACTACCGAACACATAGCTCATTTCAGTTATTGGATTTGCAATTAAATACAAATACAAGGCCTAAGCAAAAACTACTTTGTTCATCCGAACCTGTACCTAATACTGTAGCTCCGCCCCTGCAGTGCAAAATCTGGATATTTTATTAACATTTCTACGCGAACGAGCTAATCAGCCATGATATTTAAGCGTTGCAGCATAAGAAACTCATCAGTTTGCATCAAGCAAAGAACTGGAGAATAAGGTAACATAGGCCACAAAAGGTTAGACCAAAATATTAATCCTCACATTGAGGTAAAAAAAAAAAAAGGAAGCCTCGGTGCACTAAGCTCCTACTATGCGCGGAATCAGGGGAAGGGCCAGACCATAAGGATCTATTGTACACATCCTTACCGGCAAGAGACTGTTTCCACAGCATGACCTCCTGATCACATGGCGACAACTTACCAGTTATGCAAAGGCTCCCCTTCAAATCCTCAGATTGAGGTAAGACGCACTCTTTCTCGTATGAGGAAAGTTACTCTTTATATGACCTTGTACAAAGCCCACATTGGATTGAGATAGTTGATTGATTGATGGATTAATGAAAGGTAAGAAAGCAATCACACCACAACAATCTGCAGTAACTCGTAATCGCCAACTCCCTCGTTAGTCAATATAACACAAAGGCTTCTTATAAGCTTACATTACGGAGTTCTAAACAAGAAGTTTTGCAGATCTCGACAACTACAATTACCTCAGCACAACTAGTGTCTCTGCTGAAAGTCTAATCTATGACATACAGAACTAATGGTACAAAGATCTCTACAGGCGATAAATCGTTACAGAGCAATGTTTAGGACCTAAATCTATGATTTTGCGTACAGATGTCTCTCATGAACAACCATAGTATCTATAATTGACAACACTACTACAGTCATCCAAATGAAGCAAGAAGAGCAAAAGGTTAGAATTAGAGAGCCGCTGCTCAAGGCTTGGCCTCGTTAGCGTTGCTTCCATTCTCAGTTACTTCTCCCTCCGCCTTACTTATTTCAACGTTCATCAACTGATCGTCAGTACTCTTTGCTGCAGCACTAGTTTCCTGTTCTCCTTCCGCTTGACTCTTCTTTTCCTCGGCAGCGCTAGAATCTAAATTTTCTGCTTCTTGAACCGGGACATCCTTTTCCTCCGCTGCTTTATCAGAATGGACAGCCTCCTCACCATTGTTGGGATGTCCAATGTTATCAGCCATTTTGACATCATCTTTCTCAACCTGAGCTTCTACAGTAGTTGTGTTTTCTGATTCTTGCACCTGTTCATCCTTTTCCTCATTAATTTTAGTAGCTCCAGGACCATCAGCTGCTTTATCAGCAGGGGCTTCTTCTTCAACATCGTCAAGTTGTACAATGTTATCAGTCATTTTAACATCTTCCTCAGCAACCTGAGCTTCCTCAGCAGGTAAATTTTCTACTTCTTGAACCTGTGCATCCATTTCCTCGTTAGTTTTAGTGGTGTCAGGACCATCAGCTGTTTTATCAGCAGGGGCTTCTTCAACATCGTTATCAGCCATCTTAACATCTTTCTCAACCTGAGCATGTACATCCTTTTCCTCGTTAAGTGTAGTAGCTTCAGGACCGTCAGCTGTTTTATCAACAAGAGCCTCTTTAACATCTTTGAAGTGTCCAACGTTATCAGCCATCTCAACATCTTTCTCAACCTGAGCTTCTTCAGAAGGAGCATTTTCTACTTTGTCGTCGGCATTTTGGCCTTCATCCAAGTTCTCCTTCGCAACCTCATTCTCAGAAGATTGAATTTCAACTTTCTTTACATCCTTCTCAGTAGCTTGGGTTTCCTCTTTCTTTTCCACTTCGCTCTCTCCATCTTGGGTTTCATCTTGTTTTTGTTCAACATCTTTCTCAGCTTCCATCACTGCAGTATCCTTCTCATGCTTTCCAGCTTCCTCCATGTCATCATTCTTTGCTGCTTCAGTTTCTTTAGGGACATCTTTGTCTTTGGAATCCTTCTTCGAAGCTGAAGACTTTCTGCTTCGTTTCTTTGCAGGCACACTTTCTGATGGAGAATGAGTTGCCTTCGCCTTCTCAGTGATCCTTGCGGATCTTCTCGGGGTTTCACCTGTTCCCCAATCAAACTCTGCTATTGGCGGACCACCAGGGTGTGACTTCAGGTACTGTTCCAACTGCTTTCTTGTGGTGATCTCCTCCCCGGTTGGTGCAGTAAATACGATATCATTCTTCCTTGGAGTACCTCCTGTTTTAGGCAGAAACTGCAAAGGAACAGTAAGAGAGTCAAATTTAAAAAGAAACAACAACAACATACCCAGTGTAGTAGTCCCACAAAGTGGGATCTGGGGAGGGTAGAGTGTACGCGGATCTTACCCCTACCTCAAAGGTATAGAGGCTGTTTCTGATAGACCCTCGGCTCAAGAAAAAACAGTCCAAAGCAGTCCAGAAAAAGAAGAAACGGAAGTACAAGAAAACCAGATAATAACGAAAACAGCAGATAGTAACAGAAGAGAACAAGAACTATAACAAAACAATAAGATAGTCGAGGTACAGGGAATCAATAGATAGTAACAAAAAAATCTTCTCCAATCTCTCTTTTGAGTTCCTCAAAATGTTCTTGGTTCGAGTGGAAACGAAATAAAGAAGGCTCAAAAGAGTTGCAAGTAATCTAGGAGTCTTTCCAATACACAAAGATGATGAGCAACAAAGTCTCAAATCTCCTGCTTAACTTATATCCATGAAGATCCAAATATGTTAGCACACAGTTTGTTAGCTGCATCCAAACAGCAATTCAGTAGAAATCAAAATCAGATATAAAGCAGTTCCATGAGCAATAATATTTATGACAATCCATGCATTATCATTCACAACAATCCTTACATTATTCTTTACCGCATAACAACTCCTACATTATAATCCTTGGATAACTACACCGTGAACCAAACGGCCCCTTAGCACATCAAGCACCCGTAACATGCTAATAGCCCTATTTCTTTATACTAAAAGTCACCAAATAAAGCAACTGTCTTCTCCTACTGGAAATTGTGTTTACTCATCCAACTATCCAAGCCATGCATATCATAGTAATGCCGTTGCACAACATCTCCGAAAATGCTTCCAGCTTATCTACAACATAGTCCGAATCTCGTACTAGATGAGCATATTTTCAACAACTTTTTTCTGGAAAAGAAAGTGTTCCTCAAAGATGCCAAACAAGATCTCAACGACAAAATTCTGTCAACGCTACTGTGCTGAAATGATAGACAATGGAACTTATCTTGTCACATAGACATGTGCCATGATACTCACTTCTCGGCTGAAAGAAAATCTCATATCTAGAAAGATCTGATACACACTTCATTTCTACAGGCTCTGAGGGTGAAAGGTATAAGAAAGCGAATACACACTACATTTCTTAAAAACAAGCAATTTAAGAAAGAAAAGGGAGAATGTGAGGAAGGTAAACCCACGTTATATCTTGATTGAAGCAGAAAAAGACAAGAATAGTTGATAAAGATGAAGAAAAACAGCCCAAGGAAAGGTTGACCTGAAGAAGCTTGGTTCAATCCATGGTTGAACAAAACGTCCGAAGCCCAAAGATTGTATGAAAACAAAAGAAGACAAAGCCAACAGAAGAAGAATAGCTCAGCGATCAAATTCTGAAGCCCAAAAGGAAGAAAGCCAGGAAATCAACAATATGGGAAGTCTATATTTCCAAAAGGCCCGGCTGACATTTAAGAGACTAAGCCATTCATTTGAACTCCTTTGGATTACACAAAAGCAGCTCTTATTGAATTCAAGCAAGGAGCCATTAGTTACTCGGTAATAATCAACAACATTCAAAGACACAACAAGCATCAAGAAAAAATTCAACGGCTACAACTCAAGCTCCCTATAAATTTGAAGTAAAATCTGAAGACAAATATAGCTCTTTGGTTTCAAGCACACTAGAAATTCTGTAATTGTTTGCTAGTGAGCGAGAAAAGCTAGTGGATAAACGTTGTGTGGTGATTGCGTAAAACCACTAGTGACTGTACTACGTTGAAAACATTTGCAAAGAGCTTAAAGGCACCACATTGGTGCGCAAACCAGGGTAAAAACATTTGGTGTCATTTTATTTTTTGCCCTTAATTTATTCACATTTTCTTTCTAAATTATAGGTGATACATGGCTATCTCTTTGCTATCTAAGCAGAAACTGCATTCAGTTTAACTCGACTAATACCGCGATAACTCGACTAAGTTTTAATTATCCATAATTCAACCTCCCCCACCCCCCACCCCCCACCCCCCACACCTCCTCCTCCCCCGCTCGCGTGCTTTCACACAGTTCCATCCACTTTATGTTAAAGTAGATCCAAGCCTGTCTCAATGGTCTTCTTCCAACTCCACCCTGTGACAACTAATGGCATAACAAGAAGAGGAAAAGAGAGAGAAAAAAATCTTTTGACTAGCTCCAAAATTAGTTCCTAATTCACATAGCATGTTTTTCCTCTCAACAGAAAATCGTCAACCTTTTCCTTAATAATCCCAGATGCCAAAAGAACTACAGAATGGCTACAAGACAACATCTTAAAATGCCAGTTGAGCAAGAAGAGTCTTTAATACTCAAATCAGTAGAACCAATATTCTACCCTTCTAATTTAGAGAGAAATACTTGTTTTCATGTTTCAGATCTAAAGGAACCAAAGTCCAGACACCTATAAGCTAAATTACATGCAGACGAAATGCACTTTTCACAATCATTTTCTTATTCTTGCACCAATCAAAAGATTTAGTGTAGCTCTTTGCTCCATAATATCTTAATCTAGCAACAAAGTGGTTCAAAATCACAATTTCCAATAATAGGTAAGGGTTATATTTGCAACTTAGTCTAAATTCCCATTTTCATATTTGCCAATCCTATGCTTGCTTTCCTCTGATCTTTCCTCCTCCTGTCTAAGGTGTCTTGAAAAATAGGCCAAATGCACCCAACCTAATCTTACTTAAGTTAACTATAAACTTGCAGTTTTCAACTTCTTATCCGTGTCACCAAAGCATGAAGCTTTACCTATGATAAAACAAAACAACATGCAGAACCAAGTACTTCTGTGAACTACAAAAGAATACGATGTTCAGAACAAGAAGAAATGCCTCTAACTCTAGCCTCAACTGCGTAAACCGCACACTTGTAGAAGCAGGAAACCACAATATCAAAGAACACCAGATTCAAAGTAACACCAACTGACAACTATTGGAGCAGAAAATCTACAAAAGCAAGATTAGATATCCTACTAAACCCTCACAAAGCCCATCTCCTAAAGTACCCTTACTCTTCACCTAAGTTGCGCGGACTCTTCCCTTTAGGTGTTGCATGTGTCGACACGATGTGGGTGTGTACCCCTAGACCCGGTATGGAAAGGGAGTAAGGTAATTCATCATCAACCAAGGCAGAAAACGTTATAGTATTGTATTGCCCTCCAATAGGACTATACAGAGCAGCGGGAAGGTCGGAATCTAGTGAATCTGTCTTTAAAGTGTAGCTCCGCACCTTACCCATCGTGTAATGACAGTGTGCCTTCACCCCATGATCTTAGTGCTCCGATGGTGTGGGATTTATACCGGATATGGTCAATCGATTTTGAGTACTTTGACCAAAAAGTTGGACAGCTTATCAAAGAGAGGAGGAAAAAAAGTCCTTTTTGTCGGCATCACACATATAGCATGTGTGCCGTGGCCCGTGAGTGAGATATCAATAGAGAAATCTGAGAGAGATACAATGATTTTGGAAATCAAAACAAAAGTTGGGGTGAAATCATAATTTAGGCATATGTTTTTTAAAATCTTTTTTTGAAAGATATTTGTATTAAAAAGTGATCAACCAAAAGGTGTTCTAAAGATATTTATAGGCAACATCACTGCTGAAAGTGCAATGAACTCAAGAAGTCTATCATGGCCTCTATATCATTTACAACAGCCATGTTGCACCAACAATATAGTAAGGAGATGCATTTGTACTCAATAATAATTATAAATTCAAACTTGCTCTAAAAAATTCGTAGATTCCTTTCCTTCCAAATAGTCAACCACAATTTAGGCATATTTTTATAACTTTATTTTTAGCCGAATCCCGGCACCCGTATCCATACTGTGAACCCAGCATATTTCTATAATTAGTTCGGACTAATTTCGACCTTAAGTATGCAATTTGATCAGACTCGAGTCACGGGACCCGCACAAGGATAACAAAGTCATGGGAACACTTGTATTTAACATTGGTATAACTTGGAATAAATTATAACTCCATGGGATAAGTGTTTGTATAAATTGAACAAATCATTTTATTGGATTTTTTTGGGAATAATTAATTACCAATTATTGAGAATTTACTAATGAGGTAATCATGCACCAATGATTAGTGGCAGACATATATAAAAGGGACCTTATGAGAATACAACTGGAACCAAATGGATTTACGATTTTAGTTGACATAGAAAAGGAAATGAGACCAAGAAAATTGGAAAGCAATTGTTTCAGTGATTGATGCATCGCCCCTCCCTGGCGTCCAAGGAAATTCAGATTAGAACATTTTGGTAGTGAAGTTACGCCAAAAACACCAATCTGGTGTCCAGCTTTTTCTCAAGAAATTTGGCGCGCGCGATGGTGGCGCGAGGCGTCCAATACAGCGTTTAACTGAGCAGCCTTTTTAAAGGCATTGCGGGAGAGAGAAAATATAATTGTTTGGAACAAGTTCTGGGGGTTAGGGAGAAGGGAGAGCTCCTACTCCATAAATGCTACTTTGAGGTGAGTATTGAATACATTTCTTGGTAGATTTGGTTCATTAAATACACTTCCTAACTCTCCAACATCATGGAAATTATAGAATTTTGAAGAAAATCCCAAACCTCTTAGGAACACAAGTCTTGAAAATTATAGAGTTTGACAAAGAGGTAATCCCTTCACTCCAATCTTATATATTATACTCCATTGACGTAGTATAGAATATTTATGAAGAAAGATTAGTATTTAAACATCAATTCATGATACCCTAGAAAACTAATCTTGAAATTGGGTGTTTGTTGGTAGAGATGATGAATAGTGATTGGTTTTGCTTAAACAATGTCGTTTGGGTTTCTTTTTTTCTTTTTTTTGATGACCGTGGTGTCCGGGCCAGCTTTCGCACTCCTCGAATAAATCCATGGGATACCTGCAACCTCCCACCAGCAACAGGTACTAGGTAACTCTGTCCATGAAGGTTAGAACATATGGGAAGAATCACCTACTGTTTTTTGTCTCCGCTGGGATTCGAATCTGAGACGTCAGACCTCATGATTTTTTAACCCACTTCATTGACCACTGGGCTACACCCTTGGGTGCAATGTCGTTTGGGTTTCTAATGGAGCAACTATATTCATAACACGTTTAATGGATGGATTGGAGTTAAAACTCAAGGATTTGACTTTCGAATTGAGAAATGAAATTTTTTGCTAAAACTTATGAAGTTGAATTTAAGTGTTAGTCACTTGGTTGACTTGGTATAATTGTGACGTGTTAATGATTAACGTAAGCTCGGATATGTAGATTGTGAATTGTTGCGGTAAGATTTGGAAAGCGATTCGAGGTATGTTGAAACCTACTACGCTTTGAAGCTTTTCCTCCAAACGCATATTGAACTACGATACGTTCTAAATGTGAATCCTAACTTGTGGGGATGAGCAAGTTGGGATTTCACCATTTCATGTATAATACATGCTAAGTGCTATTGATATCATTATTCTTGAAATGAAATATCATTTTGGTTGCACCCAAGGGTGTGGCCTAGTGGTCAATGAAGTGGATAAAAAGAGCCTTGAGGCTTGAGGTCTCACGTTCAAATCCCAGCGGAGGCAAAAAAACACTAGGTGATTCTTCCCATCTGTTCTAGCCTTGGTGGACAGAGTTACCTGGCACCTGTTGCTGGTGGGAGGTGACAGGTATCCCGTAGATTTAGTCGAGGTGCGCGAAAGCTGGCCCGGACACCACGGTCATCAAAAAATATATATATATATCATTTTGGTTCTTAAAAGCTAAATGAGGAAGAAGTGACATTTGTACTACTTCATTAAATGATATTTCATGGATTGTAAATCTTTTTTCACTTAACATGTCATAAATGGTTGGATTGTCTATAAATGCCGAAATGGTGAGATGTAAACTATTTTGGGAGTTACTTGAGTTCATCGAGATTGTCCTCGGATATTTTCCTTGTTAGGTCATGAACCTACACGTGTTGGTGTAGGCGTAGAACCAACCTTACAATTTGGAGCTTCGGCATAGTGCCCCCGAGAGAGGGTACTATTGTGCTACTTGTTAGCATGACTGAGTCGATTCGTGCGGCACTACGATGAGACGACCTAAGCAAGTAGTGTATATGATACTTGCCGCTAGGTACATAGCCTAATTGACTTTTCAGTTGAGTCAGTGATAGTGGTTTGTATAAAAGGTCTTCCTTTTGAAGCGCTCACAAGAGGTAGATTAGATGTGGTACTCCCGATAAATGAACAACCTTTCTTGATTTCGTAAAGCTTGGTGTTTAAAGAATGATTGAGAACATGTTTTACATTATTTATGATTTATTCGACTCAATCATTAAATGATATAAATGTTCCTTCTTATATCAATTGTTATGCATGTATCATATTTTATTTAACTCTTGTCTCACTTCTTGGAGAAACGGTTTACATATATATTAGGCATGTGGAGCTTAGGCCCGTTGGCCAAATTTCAATTTCTATTTTCAACGACTGGGCCGATGCACCCCGAGCCTTGTGGATAGGATTGTTCCACATCCCTTGTCAATACTTTTGGTGAGGCTCCACACTTGTATTCGTGGAGGACTATTATTAGTCTTTTGGGTCAGCGGGGCATGTCTCGGTTAATTATTTCATTCCGTGTCATAGAGATTCCATAGACAGTTGTGGTTGTTATTTTGGGTTGTGTTTCTATGGCTACTCGTGTGATATGCATGAATTTTTCTCGAAATTGGTAACGACTCGTCTTAACAGTAAAACTCAGCTACAAAGGAAGCTGAGTTGAGATCTTACAGCAAAAGTATAAGGACCACCCAACAAAAACTAGCACTTACACTTTTCCTATTAAATCTACCCGGTCTCCTATCTCCCCCCACAAATTTTGTTTACACCAAAAATAGAAGAGACTAAGACAATTCATCCTAATTTTCTGAATAGAACTACTAGTATCCTCAAAATATATGGCGTTGCTTTCCTTCCATATTGTCCACCATACACAAGCTGGGATGATCTGCCACAAGTCTTCTTCTCCATTTCTCTTCCCTACATTATTCCAGCATCTAAGGAGCTCCACAGTAGTATTAGGCATAGTCCAATTAATACCAAGGATACAAAAGTACATGTGCCACAGATTTGTGGTTGTCTTTTAGTGTAAGAAAAGGTGAGCATTGGTTTAACCATCTTGACCACATAAGGAACATCTCGAACAAATCTAAAGGCCTCTTCTTTGTAATTTTTCTTGGGTCAGACATGCCTTCCTCTCAACCAAACAAACAAAACAAGAGATCTTAAAAGGAATTTTTACTTTCCAAATGAGCTTCCGGGGCCAAATCTCAATCAGGGGTGTTCCATGGTTGAGATTCTGGTAGACACTTAACAGAGAAAGTTCCTTTGTTGTTCAATCTCCATCCGAGTCGGTAAACTGACTTAACAGAGAAAGTTCCTCTGCTGTTCAATCTCCATTTGAGTCTGTCGGAATAAACTGAAAGTCCTCCAAGGGAAGCTATGAGTTGTAGCAAATTGGTTAGGCTTTCAATTTCCCAATCATTGAGAGCTCTTCTGAAAATAAAATCCCAACCTTGAGGACTCCAAACTTGAGTGATTTGTGCCCGAGTTTGGAGGCTTATAGAGTATAAGTCCGGAAGAGTGGATTGTAGATTGTTATGACCATGTCATCACCAACTATGGTATCTACATTAGCCCAGAATTCATACCAGCTCGGAACTCTTTACCTTGTGCATTTTCTTTTAAATGAAAGGTGGTTGGTTTGAAGATTGTATTCATGCTTTGGTTTTAAATTTTCAAATAATATTTTATTTTGAAGACTTCCACATGTATCCATTAAGCATAGAGATCGGTTTTCTAGTATGGGTTGGTTCTCTCAGGTCGGGTAGAGCTTCGAGTGTCAGTCACGTGGATTTGGGGCGTGACACATTACCCCAGAACTTAAAAGCAAGATCATGAAGGATCCAACCATCCGCACCCGAGTCCAAGCAACTTAGCTCTTTAAACCCAAAAAATCAACCTCGGAATAAAAAACTAAAAATTAAACCATACCCACAAAACCAGAGCTACGAAACGAACCTTACACAAAATAACAAAAAAATGGAACTTTTCAAGATAACATAGAGAGTTAACTCGGGCAAATCTAAAAGCCTGAGCAAAACCCTCTCTTAAGCGTCTGTAGCAGGCTTTTGGTGCTTTTTGTTCATCAATAATACCTTACCTAAGAAAAAACTCTGTGCCTTAGACTACCCTTACTTATCCAAACCAAAATTCCAACATCTGATTCTGAACCACATAACTACACAAAATTAGACAAAACCCATTAAAAAAAATTGCAAGTACCAAAGCTAAAGAATCGAACTTTACATGGAATCAACGAAAATTGCAACTTTTTAATGAAACTAGAGACTGAGCAAAACCCTATCTCCTACGAACCTTACTCGTCAAAACCAAAAATTCAACCCGAGAACCACAAAATAAGCAAAATTAAACAATACCCACAAAACCCATTGTAGAAAAATTGCAAACTCCAACGTTAAAGACGAACTTTACATAAACCCAACAAAAAATTGGAACTTTTCTGGAGAACTGAACATAAGCTAAGATAAAGCTCGAGTAGAATCCTATCTCCTAAACAACCAAATTTCAACCAGAGAATCACAAAAATAAGCAAAATTAAACAATACCTAAGAACAAAGCTAAAGAAACAAACTTTTCAGTTGAGGGCAATTCTGTAGAAACAAACTTTTCGGTTGAGGACAACACTGTAGAAACAAACTTCTCAGTTGAGGACAACTTTGTAGAAACAAACTTCTCGGTTGAGGACAACTTTGTAGAAACAAACTTCTCGGTTGAGGACAACTTTGTAGAAACAACCTTTCAGTTGAGGACAACTTTGTAGAAACAAACTTTTCAGTTGAGGACAACTTTGTAGAAACAACCTTTCAGTTGAGGACAACTTTGTAGAAACAAACTTTTCAGTTGAGGACAAAAATAAGCAAAACCCATTGTAGAAAAATTGCAAACAACAAAGCTAAAGAAACAAACTTCACATAAATCCAACAAAAAATTGGAACTTTTCTGAAGAACTTCAAGAACTGAACATAAGCTAAGATAAAGCCTGAGTAAAACCTATCTCCTAAACAACCAAAAATTCAACCTGAGAATCACAAAAATAAGCAAAATTAAACAAAACCCACAAACCCCATTGTAGAAAAATTGCTAATACCAAAACTAAAGAAACAAACTTTACATAAACCCAAAAAAAAATTGGAACTTTTCTGAAGAACTTCAAGAACTAAACATAAGCTAAAACCCTATCTCCTAAACAACCCTCAATCATCATCAAAACCAAAAATTCAACCTGAGAACACAAAACTAAGCAAAATTAAACAAACCCCATTGTAGAAAAATTGCAAATAACAAAGCTAAAGAAACAAACTTAACATAAACTCAACAAAAAATTGGAATTTTACAGGAGAACTTCAAGAACTGAACATAAGCTACTGTAAATTAAACCCTATCTCCTAAACAACCCTTACTCATCAAACCAAAAATTCAACCTAAGAACCACAAATTAAGCAAAATTAAACAAAACCCATTGTAGAAAAATTGCAAATAACAAAGCTAAAGAAAAACTTTACATAAATCCAACAAAAAATTAGAACTTTTTGGAGAATTTCAAGAACTGAACATAAGCTAAGATAAACCCTATCTCCCAAACAACCAAAAATTCAACCTGAGAATCACAAAAATAAGCAAAATTAAACAACACCCACAAACCCCATTGTAGAAAAATTGCAAATACCAAAGCTAAAAAAACAAACTTTACATAAGCACTCACCAAAACAAAAAGTTCACCTGAGAACCACAAAACTAAGCAAAATTAAACAACACCCACAAAACCCATTGTAGAAAAATTGCAAATAACAAAGCTAAAGAAACAAACTTTACATAAATCCAACAAAAAAATTAGAACTTTTCTGGAAAACTTCAAGAACTGAACATATAAGCTTAAAGAATGAAGAAAAAAAGAGATACCTTCTTGTTCCAACCAGGAGGAGCTGGAAGTTCAATTGACACAACTTCATTTTTCTCCACTGAATTTGCCATTTCTCACCTAACCAAAAAATTTCCCAAAATGAAAACAAACCAAACCAACTAACTCTAAAATTGGAACTAAAAATATTTTTTATATATTATTTTTTTCAGTTTTTTACTCTACTTTTATCTTGGGTATGCAAAAGCTTGTTTGGAAGTACAACGAATTTACTGCAAATTTGACCAAAAAAGAAAAAACGGACACATTGTTGAGATTGTTTAATGCTTATTTGTTTGTTTGTAATAGATTCAAGGGCTAGGATCACCTGTCTTTTCACCTGATGCTGACACGTGTCACTTTTTTTTTAAAAAAAAAATCTTCTTTTTTCTTGCCCAATTTGTCTATTTTCAGAACAGTTGGCAGTTAAACTGGTTTTCTACCTCTTTTATTAAGGCAAAGAAAAAAAAGAATTATAACTTTTATAATATGTTTTTATTTCTAAAAATAGAAAAGAGATATGTTCTTAATATTTCGTCAAATTTGTATTTTTGAATTCAATGAACCAAGTTTTTCGTCCTGAAGTGTTTCATCCAAATATTATTTGGTGATAATAAGAACAATAAGTGTTACGGGTGTGAAACTAAATGTCTGCATTCGCAGGTGATGAAATATTTATATATTATTTTATTTATTTTCACACTTTGTCGTTCAATACTTTCCCACTATCTTTATCATTTTCAATGAATTTTGTATAATCGATTTCAACAATTGTCGAATTATAATTTAGATAGTAAAACCTATACTCTTTAACTTCCTCTTGGTAATCAATAAGGTAACTACTTATTGTTCAAGAATATAATTTCTTTTCATGTGGATAACAAGTTATAGTTTTCGTTGGGCAATTCTAAACATGTAGTTGCCTTAAATCGGGTTTCCTTCTCGTCCTAGTTCAAAACAGTTTTTGAAACTGCTTTAATGTATAACGATTTTAAGAGCTTACAACCACAAAGTTTTGAGCAATGAGGAATTATTCATCATAGTACTCCTAAGTCCTATAAGGCTATAACAATATTCATAAATGTTCGATTACGCTTTTCTGCAATACCATTTTGGTAAGGTATTTTTGCATAGTATACTATGCATATATGTTATGTTTCTTTGAGGAATTTTGCACATTGACGGACATTATCTTGATTCGTTTTATTTTTCATAATATTCACCATATATCCTCGTCTATTCAAAATCTGAAGAAGCTTTATCTATGAAACTTAACTAGTAATGCTAATACAATTTTTCAATATTTCTTGATCAATAGAATTTTACAAATATTTGATGAAAGTGTGAGGAAAAGTGAAATCTTAATTTCAAGTATTTAGCATTACATATACAACATACTTATTTAACTAAAATAAATTGAAAACTATTAAAGAATAATTTTAAGGATCATATTTTATGATCAACTGGGCCAACTGTATAATGGGCCTCAGTTAATAGAGTGTGGGCCATTAAAATCTAAGATTGCAAATTGCAATGGACTTATTCTGTGATTCTAGATGACAAAGCCCATGGATTTTATATCAAAAAATGAAAGAGTAATAGCTCGAATTAGCCACTTTTAAATTTTGTAATTGAAAAATAGTCAATATCATGAAGTTTTAAATTTCACCAATAAAAATCCATAATAATGGTTATCTTTCGATTGCAGGGGCTGAAATGTGGGTATTTGTGAATTTTATCCAAAAAAAGAAGGATAAATTTCACAACTGATCACTTTTCAATTCTCATAATTGAATAATAACCACTGTGATAGAGTTTTAAATTTCATAGGTGAAACTTGAAGACACTGTTATGGAGTTTCACCTATTGAATTTGGAACTACATAACAAAGTTTAGTTTTCAAATAGGATCTTATATAAGTAATAGTAGTTTGGAATAGCCACCTTTCAGCATGTTATCAAAAAAATAATCATTGTCATGAAATTTTAATTTCTACAAATAAAATTTTTGCTACTGTATATCTAGAGTTTCACTTGTTGAAGTTGAAACTCTGATGCAATAGCTATTTTTCAATTACAAGAGTTAAAAAGTGGCTATTTATGAAGTTTCTCCCTCATAAAAAGGGTGAAAAAGAACCTTAAAAGATGGATATTTTGGATCAAATGTAGTAGTATTTAAATAATAAGAAAGTTGAATACATCGATAACCCCTTAAATTTTCTGGGAATAACTTCATTTAGTTACTCGAGATACAAGCTTGAAGTTTTACAATTTACCAAGGCTAATGTGTATAATTATATTAAAGAAGGTGATATATTCAAAGTAGTTAACTTATCATGCAATAGGCGCTTGAAAATACTATGCAGAAGCTTGAGTCATAAGTATATGATAAGAACACTTCACCATGTGTCCAAATACTTAATCAAAACAGATCGTAATCGAGTGTCTAGTTGAAATTTACTGATAATTTTAAAAGGATGTTGATATATTTAGCCTAATAAAAAAGGGTAAAGTTTTTTTAGGGCCCGTTTGATCATGAAATTTTTTCACTTTTTTTTCGAAGTTAAATTCCGAAAAATACGTTTGGGCTTTGGCCATAAAATTCCCAAAAATTATGTTTTTGCTTTTTTTTCCAGCTTTTTTCAAGATTTTTCAAAAACAACAAAAAGTTTTTTTCACTCCAAATAATCCATAAAAATTCAAAAACAACTCTAATTTATTTTATGATCAAACACAACTTTAATTTTCAAAATATCATTCTTCATTTTAAAAACAAAAACTTTTTTTTTTACAATAAATCATGGCCAAACGTCTACTTAATAAGTATGCAAAATCAAGTCAATATTTAAGGGTGTTCCTTTTCTTGGAGGGTGGGGGGTGGGTGGGTGAAGGAAGTTATAAAAAGCTATACAAGTTTGCCCCAAATGGGCACATTAAATGGTGAAAGGGATCTATCAAATGAAAACATGAGAGTGTGTGATGTGTCATATGGCTATACTTGAAAGGCTATTTATTACATTTTAGACATTGAAAATGACTCTACTTTAACAAGGTACATCCACCACATTCACCACTTTTTTGGCCTCTTATTTTTTTTTTGTATTTCAATTTAATCCTCAAATTTTTTATCGCGATTAATTCGAGTTCGCATTGAATACGTAGGTAATTTATACTGAAAGGGTAAAACATTCTTTATCGAAATGTTTCCATTTTTATAACTCGCTTTTGAATTCTCAAACTAAGGGTAAAGAGATTTCAAGTAAAGGTGGCAAATGGATGGATTGAACAAAAAACGAGTGTAAAAACAGGTTGGATTATTAATGAGCGGGTTAAAAATGAGTTGATTATAATATATATGTTCTCGAATGAGTTGACTAAAACATTTATTTTATAAATAGAGGTGCTCTACAACCGTCCAAATTACAATAACAACAATAATAGTATATCGAGTGTAATTTCACAAGTGGGTTTATAGATGGTGGTATGTACTCAATTTTACCTTCACCTTGAAAAAACAGAGAGACTGTTTCTGATATAGAACTTCGGCTCAAATAAAGCATATCAAAAATCAAGTATGTAAAGTAAATACATAAGTATTAAAGAAGTCATACTAAAAATAATAGAGAAGAGAACCCTAGCAACAACAAATAATATGATAAAACCCAAGGAGATAACATGTAAATATATACACCACTAAAAATAAAGGTTGTTTTCACCGCAAGTCAGTAGAAAATTTGTGTTATAGAACATCATTTTCCCAGTCATTTCTCACCGAACCAGCTCATCATTAGGAAAGTACATAGTGGGAAACAGATTCTCACTGAAATAGTGAAAATTTTCTAATTTTTTCATATGAAAATATTATTAGTTTGTCTTTTCCTTCTGATTCAATCAAAATATTTGCGAGAATAACCACTGAACATTTTTCAATGAAAAATAGTAATTTTTTAGTATATATATAAGGTATGTGTGCATTAAATGATCAATAAATGCATAACACATATTCTACTACATGTTTATAATGTTTAAATATCATTATAAAATTACACAGAATATTTTTTCCACAGTATGTGTGTGGTCATTAATCATGAGACTTGTTGAGATTAAAAAGGTATCACCAAAAAGGGGAAAAAAAAGTGAAGAAAGATGCTCTATGAATAAAGCACCATCATTCATGCTCTATATGGTAGAAGTAATAGCAACACTTGACATTTGACACACTGTTAATATAGAAATATTTAGAACATATATTATTGCAATATAATATGTTTTTCAAAAAATATTTATCATATATTTTAAATCATCCATCAATGTGTTTTTTTTAAGAAAAATATATATTTGGTACACTGAAATGTTAGGTTTTTTTGACAATCAAGTCTGACATATAATTTAATTACAAAATATAGTAAGATTACGGTCTTTCAAAAGCAACGCCGCTTAAATCTGTCAGGAGAAGATTTTTTTTTTTATGAAATAGAGATTCTATTGATGAATATTTGTGAGTACAATTTGTTCTTCCCTTGAAATCACAAATAAAATATGATGAAACAGAAATTTTACTGATGAATATTTATGAGTACGATCCTCGCGATATATTTTATGCGAGGAATGTCGGGCAACAATTTTAACAAAAGCAATATTTGACGCCTGGTCTCTCCATAAATATTCCAGGAGTTAAAGGGATATTCAAGAGAAGGAATTTCATATCCTTGATCGCAATAATTTCTTCAAATTATTAGATTTTCATCATGTTTGTGCCCTTTTGTTTTCCGAGAAGTCTGACACACTGGTTCAACTCTCTCCAGATGTGTTTGTTAGAAGTCTTGCTGATATTCAATAAATATCTGCAGTCTTCAATAATAAACCTAAAAGAATAATATTGTATTTCATCATCCTTAATCAGCGTGACAACAAGTAAACAATACATTTCCACCTTTTACTTCTAGGTACCCCGAGTTTAGCTACAATTAGCCCTTTTTTATATTCCATAATTATACAGTGAGATTTGTCGTAAGTTTCACCTTACCTGAATATCTCAGTAACCATTTGTCGTGATCATCTCTACAAATCCCTCCATATATAAGTTACATCTCCAGATTGTGTCTTGACACTATCATCAGTATTCAGTTTTTATCTTTCCTGCACACGATCGAGAAAACTTGTTATATGAAAAAAAATAATGTGAAAAATACAAAATTAATTAATTATGAGTGTGAAATTTCTCCCCCCTCGTCCGGTGTGGTGTTGCAGAGAGATTGATAGGGAAAGGGCATAGCCTCACCATTATCTTATTCATCAACACATTCAATTATAATGTCAAGAAACAAACAAACATGGTATAAGCCCCCCCCCCCCTACTCCCCTATACCCCATTTCCCCTCACCCCACCATAAAAAAAATATAGAATTTTTTTTAAAAAAAAATTAATATGCTTATAGTGTATAAAGATTTTAATACTATCCGATCATTTAAAAGATAATTATACACATAGTTATAGCCCACGATTAGTGAAATTAATAACATGAAAAACGAATGTAAAAAACTTTTTATAATAGGTAAATATACACTTATTATAATACAAAAAT
The DNA here is from genome assembly GCA_003996215.1 of Jaltomata sinuosa. Classification (NCBI taxonomy): domain Eukaryota; kingdom Viridiplantae; phylum Streptophyta; class Magnoliopsida; order Solanales; family Solanaceae; genus Jaltomata; species Jaltomata sinuosa. The sequence goes on from QJPP01000091.1 coordinate 67,475, forward strand.
TATTTACACTGATAGTTTATATATTATATATTTAAAAAAATATAAAATTATTATAATGTCAGATCACCCAAATAATATCGGAAATGTATATTAAATCGATAGCGCAGTAAAATCATAAATGGAGAACTTATTGGAATCTACTTAAGCGGAAGATAAATTTGGAAGACTAATATCCTTTCTATCGCTTGCCTTTGCCTTTCGCTTTCATTTTGTCTCTTTCTTCAAAGCACATGGCAAAGAAGTAGCCAGTTGGCTGCCCTTTTTCACTCGGCATTTCTTCGTTGTGTAAATAAGGTCTTAGTTCGTGTGGATATTCTGAGCAGATTGCAGTAAGCCACTAGTCGAAAGTTTAGACCAATCACAATTCATCACCATATCTTGCCCACTTTCAATGATAACTGTCTATTATACAAGTGTTGACCTAATCACCACGACAAGTATAGCCTAGGTGAATGGTTTCTGATAAAAACCAAAGTCCATGGTTAGGGCCGGCTCGGCTCTCAAATTGTATGTGAACTGTCTCGTACGATTCTTCTAAGAACTTGAATTTCTATATTTTAAATAAAAAATATTTACAAGATAATAAAAAGATCAAATCGTATTAGATCGAAATTACTGGTCGATGACGATTATCACAAACATGTTAACAGAACCACTTTTATTTCCAACAAAATTTACAAATAAACCTTGTAATCTCATATTAAAACATAATTAACTTTAACTCATAAAAAAAGTACAAACATAATATTATATTCCCTTGTGGAATGCTATAGCATAATAAAGACAAAACATTCTCTTCTCCATTCTTCCAACAAAACCCTAACCCTTGTTTGGTAATTGGTAGCCAATATCTGACATTTCTGAAATTAAAAAAAAATCCGGTTTTCTATGAACCGGATATATATTAATATTTTTTTTTATTATACATATATTGGATTTATTAAAAAGACCTCTGTATTAACAGCTAGCAGTATTCTTTGCAGTAACTTTTTGCCATTCCCCATTCACCACTTATTGCCGTGGGCTCTATTGAGCTGACCTAATTATATTACTCCATCCGATTCGTTTTAATTTGTTTGACTTATTTTGATTTGATACAAAATTTAAAAAAATAAAGAAGACGTTTGAATCTTGTTGTCTTAAATTAAAGATATATCAAATGTATCAAAATGCCCTTTAATCTTGTGGTGTTAAACATGTTATGTGAAAAGTTGAAATTAAATAGTTGCTAAAATGGGAAATGGTTATTCTTTTTTAAGCAGACTAATAAGAAAAATAGGTAAAATAAATTGAAACGGAAGGAGTATATTATTTAATTTTCTATGTACAAGAAAATTATAGAAGCTAATACTCCTAGTATTATGTTTTATTCATGATGAATCATCATAATACAGAATATACATTGGGATTAGAGAGCTTAAATAGAACGACATGGATACATTGAGTATTATTAATCTCGTTTTATTTGGAGTTGAGGAGTTACGTTGTTACGGTCGTAATAGAAAGAAATAATGAATTGTTCTGTCAATATTCAGAAGGGGAGCCTTGAAGTAACTAATAAAGTTGCTATTATTTGACCATGAGATCACGGGGTTCAAGCTGTAAAAACAGCCTCTTGCAGAAATGCATGGTAAAGGATGCGTAGTACTCTTGTGATTCGGCCCTTCCCGAAATCCTGCGCATCATGTATCGGTTCGAGGAGGGAGGTCTAGGGTTCAAGTACTCTCTGATAGCTTAAATTTTTAGATTAGATGAGATCACACACTTCAACATTTATTTTCTCAAGCATATATTGTTATATCACGTGCGTATTAAAAATATAATTAAATAATAACTAAAAATGTATTATCTCTAATAGTTTAAACTTTTAGATAAAATGCATGGTCACACACACTTTAAAAGGAATAATATTCATTTTCTCAAGCCTATACTCTTACACGGAAAAAAAATTCACATGTATATATGATTTTATTGTCACGGTCCACTAAAATTCACCTCTTTATCGCCCTAGTTTGTCCCTCAATAATTTGAAGAAAAAGAAAGATATATATACACATGCATTATTTTTTTTATAACGTGTTGTCCATGCTAACTTGTGCGCACCTCAACTAATTTCATGGAATACCTGCCACCCTCTCACTAGCCACAGATACCAGGTAACTCTGTTCACCAAGACTAGAACAGATGAGAAGAAATCACTTAGTATTTCGTCTCTACTGTAAATTGAACAATGAGACTTCATGGTGTATATACACGTGTATTTAGGAAAGAAAATAGGTGCTTTGTTGAAGAGAAATGTACCACGTGAGGGATGAGATTCCTGGACTCCTTATAAGGCTTAAACTGCTCCAGCTTTCGCGCACCTTGACTAATTCCACGGGATATCTGCCACCTTCCACCAGCAACATGTATTAGGTAACTCTGTCCACTAAGGACATGACATAAGAGAAGAATCACCTAGTGTTTTTTTTATCTCTGCGGAGATTTAAACTTGAGATATCATGTTCTCAACCCACTTCATTGACCATTAAACCACACCGTTGAATCCAGGACCAAGACCTAATTTGACAGGTTGATATATACACCTGTTTTTACTTACTTTTGTGCACATAAAAGCATTATGAGAGCTATAGATTAGATAGATAAAGAATAAAAGCATTTTCTCTTTAGAGAGACTCATGTCCTCTTATATATTTTGAGCCCTCTCTCTCTATATATATATTTGCTTCTTTCTTCTTTCCCTTCTCTTACAAAATTAATAAATCCTCCATATAATATAAAGTTATAAACATGTCAAGTTGCATTGATTCTACTAATTCTGAGCAACTTTGCTACATCCCTTGCAATTTTTGCAATATTGTTCTTGTGGTATATTTCTTTCTACCCTATCTTTCTATTAATTTTTAATTAATTAATTAATATATATATATACATATATGCATTTTTTTTTCTATATCATGTGTTTGTGTGTGTGTGTGAAGTTACTTTTTTTTTTCTTTTTACAAGATGAATAAAGCTGATTTTGTGATGAGATTGGTTATTTTGGTGTTATTATATACATAAATCATCTCTTGATTTTTTCTATGTTTTTTTTATCTTCTTTTTCAGAACTTGTTTTTTTTTTTTTTTTTTTTTGCTTTCATCAGAAGTGTCAAGTCTCCATCCTATATTTTCTTCTTTTTCTTTTTTCATTGTTTCATATCTTTTTGCAGTCAAAGAAAAGTGATAATCTCTTCTGATGATTTTATATAGTAATTTTTATCTAAAATCCAAAACAAGCATGTTGATGATCAGAAATGTCCTTTCCAATATTCTTTAATTAGATTTAATTTATGTGTTGTACCTTTCTCTCTTTACTGAAAAGAATGCACTAACAGGCTGCAAAAATTAAAGTAATTTTGATCAGTGTGCTATCAACAAAAAGAAAACCTTTTTTTTCTTGCTCATGGGGTTTAATTTCTTGTAGAAAAAAAAACAATTAAGTAGTCTTTTAGGGTTTCTTCAAAATCTCACCAAGTTTTGAAATATATTTGACATAGATGTTATAGGTAGTTTTTCGAATTTTGTTCATATCTTAGATCTATACAAAATTTATTTATCTCCATAGCGGAGCTAAATAAGCAAGAACTATAGGTAATTTATGTTTTTTCTCATCCTCAGTACCTGGTTTATAGTCGAATCTGAAGAATGTGAACTACTCACATTTAGATGACGACCTTCCACCCTGCTTGACCTCTCTCCCTAAGTCATCGAGGTGGATGTAGAGAGTTCTATGAGTTCAACAAAACACATGATCAACTCGTTATGCTTTTTCTCATCTTTACTATATGGTTTATAGTCGAATCTGGAGAATGTGAACATAGATAATCTCAAGATTTAGATGACCTCTTCCCCCTTCCACCCTGCATGGCCTACCTCTGGCTCTCCTTAAGCCCTCGAGGCGGATGTAGAGAGTTCTGTGAGTTCAACTGAGCACATGATCAACTCGTTATGCTTTTTCTCATCTTTACTACCCCGTTTAGAGTCAAATGATCTGAAGAACATCAACATTTAGCATTTCTTCTTCTTGGTGCATTAATTTTGGAAAAAGATTATTATGTCAAGATTTAGGCCTTCCCCCTTCCACTATGTAGAGGGTTTTGCGAGTTCAATTGAACACATTATTTTTTTCTAAAATCATGTGACTTCATATGCAAATTTTACTCATTACTACTCAGCTCGATCCATAAAGGAGCCTAATGAGCACGAACGAGGTAATCTTTGCTCATCCTCAACACCTGATTTATACGTACTGACTCTAAATCTTGAATTCGCACTCTAAATCTTGAATTCGCACTCTAAATCTTGAATTCGCATCTGTTAAGCCCAACCCTCACTTGTGACTATATATAGATCTTCAAGATTAAGTATGAAATGGCTAAGCATATACTCCTAGTATAATTGTTTTTTTTTAACTATTTGGTTAGTTTTCTTAATTAGATGTTTTCTTTTTTGTTTCTCACTCGATACCTTACGGTTTGATTAATTCGGATTTGTGGCAGAATATTTCACATTGAGAGAGTACTTACCACATGTGAAATGAAAGAAAACTCCATATATACACATGGCTCGAATCCGAGATTCTCTAGTTAATTATACGAATAAAAGAGTATTTAACACTCTTTCGCAACACGTTTTTGATGTTTTCCTTTTGGTTTCTCTCGCTCGATACCCACGTTAGGGTTTGATTTATTCAGATTTATATACATCTGGGGTAAAACGTTCTCTAACAGAGGAAGTTACTACATACTTATGACTCGAACCCGAGATTCTCTGGTTAACTAAAGAATGAATGAGCATTTATCACTCCTCCGCAACACGTTTTTGATGTTTTTCATAATGCAGGTGAGTGTTCCATGCAGCAACTTGTTTGATATAGTGACAGTACGATGTGGACATTGCACAAATTTGTGGGCTGTTAATATGGCTGCTGCTGCATTTCACTCCAATTCTTGGCAAATTAATCATCATCATCATCAGGTCTATTCCAACATAAAAACAAACAAACTTTTTTCTTTTTTGCAGCTGAAATTGTGGGCGTTATGTTTTTTTTATTTTTACTTTATATAGTATAGCTATAGACTATATATTCTCAAATCTAGGGTTTTCTAGGTTTTTCTTCTTTTAAGGATCATATAAATATACAGACATTAATGTCCAACCATACTTGTCCACTATATTAAAAATAGATGTCCAACAATACTTGTCCAGTTTGGAAAATCAATGGATAATTTACTCATTTGTGCCAATTTTGCCCTTGGTATTAAATACTACTAGCTTATTCATTATGCAATACATTTTTCAAAGCATTAAATTTATTATATTCAAAGGGTGATATTGTAAAATTATTCTATTACTTATTATTTTTTAAGATGTGTGTCAAGTCAATAGTGGACAAGTATTGTTGGACGGAGAGAGTACAAGTAACGTTTGAAGAGGCCGGTAGGTGTACGCAGACCTTACATTTATCTTTGTGGAGTATAACTCTAGAGACTGTTTTCGATAGACCCTCGACTCAAAAAACTCGCTTTACAAAACAGTTATTTGAATGTAATATGCACCACAAGCCCATAACCACAGAACCTACATTCTATCTCTTTTTTTCTTTTCTTTTGTCCTTGATCTGTAAAGTACAATCAAACCTCATTATAATAACGTTGTTAGTTCGGATATTTTTTGATTGTTATAGCAAAACATTTGTATTATATAGTGTATTTATAATACAGAGGAATTATCTAACAACAGCCACAACCAGAACCTACATTCTACATATACACTCTTTTCATTTCTCAAGAAACATAATTATAATGACCTTCTTTTTCGGATATATTTTTATTGTTATAGTGAAATATTGTTATATATATAGATTATATAATATTATAATATAACATTGACAAATCGATTTCATAAAAAACTTTGTTATTATATATAATGAAATATTATTACTCTCTCCGTCCTATTTTATATGACCTAGTTTGACTTTGCACGAACTTTAAGAAAGAAAGGAAGACTTTTGAAATTTGTGGTCTGAAATAAATCTTAAATGTTTGTGTGGCTATAAATTATTTTATTAAGGGTAAAATGGACTAAAGTTAAATTATTACTAAATGTAGAAATGTGTCATTCTTTTTGTGACTGACTAAAAAGGAAAGTGAGTCATATAAAGTGGGACAGAGGGAGTGTAAAATATGGCTACTATAGAGAGATGTGGATTGTATTTTATCTCTTACTTCATTTGTCATATATTTTGCTATTTAGTTGTCATATTTTCTTGTAATCCGATCCTGCTTTGATAAACTTCTCTTTTGAACCGAGAATCTATCAGAAATAACTTTTCTATCTCATAAAAATAAAAATAAGATCTGCATACGTTTTAACTTTTCAGACCTCACTTGGAAAATTACACTCATCGATCTATATGTTATTGTTGTTGTTAAGTTTTAATTTACTTGAGAGCTGCTTTTGAATTGTTTGATTTGATTGATATGAAATATTCTGAGGTTTTTTTCTTTTTTTTGTCCTATAATATGGAAACATATCCTAAAATTAGCATATTTTGATTTTGGAAAAGGATATTTGTGTCATGAAAAAATATCACGAGAATAACTTATTCAGTCACTTCCATGTTGTTTTTGTTATTATCTTCTCGTTTTTCAAACAAAACATCACTTCAATACTTTTGGTCAAAATACATATAAAACTCCTTCCGTCGTAATTTATGTGGTACTGTTCGAATTTCAACAGTTCAATATTTTAATTTGAATTATGGATTCAAACATAGAATCGGACTCCCTCCGCTTCAGTTTATGTGGCACATTTTGAATTTAGAGATTCAAACAAGTCTATCGTTGACCATAATTTTTTCGTATATATTTTAAGTATTTTGCATTGTCAAATTATTATTATGACTTAATTATAATATTTTTTACGTAGTTTCTAAATATATAAATTTTATTTCAAGAAACTTGAAGATTGATTGTATGCCTCAAATTCACAGTTAAAATTAAATTATTTGACTCTCAAAATTTGAACTGTGCCACATAAATTTGGACAGAGTGAGTAATGTATTTGGAAATTAATTACGTAAAAAAAAGTGATATAAGTCACAGTAATTAACCGTTTAAAATATTAAAAAGATGAAAAAAATTGCTATCAAGGAAAAATTCAATTATCTCTCGAAATTTGAATAGTACCACATAAATTGAGACGAAAGGAATAGTATATGCATTTTATATACTCATCTTTCTTTCTCTTGGCTAAAATTCTGTTGTTTAATTTTATCCTTTTAATTACTTTTTTATGATTATTTTTTTCTCATATTTCTTCTAATTTTTATGAGTAATTAATTTAATTTTCAGGTAGGAAACTACACTAATTCTCCTCATGATCAATTCAAGATAGATTTTGGTTCATCATCCATCACAAACAATTCTACTCGTGAGGAGAGGATTGTAAATCGACGTACGTTATATATACATAAAAAATAATTTTAATTTTATATATACTGTGTAATTTTTCATGAACGTGATTCGGATTGCGGCAACCTAGCTCCAAGATAACAAATTCCATTTTTATGGAAGGTTGCTTGTGGACTATGTTGCTCGGACTTCTAAAAAATGTCATCAAATGTGTGTTAGTACTTCCAAAAATGATACATTTTCGATCTGACGTCGATGCGATAATATTTTTGAAGAGTCCGATCAAACAACATAACAAATAGATATTTTTTTGTTGACCTGATAATGTAAAGAAAAATTATGTTCGGTGTATATAAGTTAAACTTTAAAGATATTTACTTATAATTATCTTACAAGCAGTCGAATTATATACTATACTATATATGTTTACTGTATCAGTGTATTGAACTTAAACTCGATTGAATTTAATTAATTTTTTAAGTTCTTTTTTTGGTGTATTTTTTTCAGCTCCTGAAAAGAGGCAACGAGGACCTTCTGCATATAACCAGTTCATAAAGTAAGGCAACTCTATCTCCGCTACGTTGCTCGGACTTTTCAAAAAAAAAATGTCACGGATGTCGGATATTTCTTCAAAAGTATTTCATTTTTGAAGAATTCAACATGAGTGTCGCACATTTTTGAAGAGTTCGAATAACATAGCCCATAAGTTAATTACATAATTATTTTTAAAGAGTCCGAACAACGTTATGCTTTAATATGCAGAGAGGAGATTCAGAGGATCAAGGCTAATAATCCAGATATTACTCATAGGGAAGCATTTAGTACTGCTGCAAAAAATGTAAGTTTAAATATATAGACAAAAAGTTTTAAAAAAGAAATAAATATTTTTGAAAATTATTTTATAAATATATTATAACATTTGTATGGTACATAAGAATTTTAAAATTTATGGTTTTAAATATTCGATAGCATTTGTACGTGTGGCTATAAAAACTTTTCATTTACTATACTAGAAAAACACATTGATAATTGGCTCGTCAGAAACGTTAATTTTGACGGACTTTCTACTAACATATTTCAGACGGTGTTTCGATGGAAACTCAGAATTTCATGTTTCTTCTTAGTAGTGATTAAGGGTATAATGGAAAGTTTAAATTGAATTATTTTCAAGTTAGAAAATAATTTTATTATTTTTGTCTGATAGTTTTATGGTTGGCAATTACTGATTAATTAGTTATGTTTGGTTTAATTAATTAGTGGGCTCACTTCCCTCACATTCACTTTGGGCTCATGTTGGAGACTGACAATCAAGCAAAACTTGGTGCTAGTGAGGTAATTATATTGCTTTAATCTAAGTTTAATAATTTAATTTAAATTTTTTTATTGTATTTTTAGCAAGATCAATAATTTATAGTCTTGTATGTGACTTATTTTAAATCATAATTTCAAAACAAAATAATTTTTCTTAAACTTCGTGTTTTTCAATCAAATATTATCACATAAATTAAAAAATGATATTATAAATGTAATTAAGGAAGAATTCTTCCAAAAGTGTGGGGAAAATATTACATGAAATTTATGTGGATGATTAAAATCTACCCCTTCTGTTTTAATTTATGTGTCTTAATTTTTTTTTTAAAAAGGCAAGAAAAACTTGAATCTTTGCTTTTAAACTAAAAATGTGTATAATGTATCCAAAAATCCTTCAAATTCACAATATATCGAGTCGCGCGCGGAATCAACGCATCAAAATAGATTGCCTACATCACACTTTTTACGATCGAGGTGCGGCTCTTAATTCCCTGAACCTTGCGTGAATGCGGGATGCTATTAGTAGTGCACCGAACTACTCCTTTTTTATTATTCTCTTTTAAATAGACTAAAAAAAAATAAAACACATAATTTAAAACAAATAATAATATTCTCTATATATTTCCTTTTATTAACTTGTAGTAATTTTGTGTCTAATTTTTTTCATTTCAATTATTTGCAGAACAAAGAAAAGCATATAATGCATAGAGCTGCATTGCCAAAAATAAAGACCTTCACCTTCTGAGAGTATTACTAATTCTCTACATGTTGTATGTTTAATTATTGAAGACTAAGTGTGATTTTATTTGTTCTATTTATTAGTAGTACTTATAAATTTGTGTAATATAATTTGGAAATTATTTGAAGTTCCTTTAATGTCTACCTCAATTTATTTTATCTTTCCTTTTAATCTCTATTGAATATTTTATTTTATTTTAAAATAAGGTCAAGAAACGCATCTGAACTATCACTTTTTTTGCGAGTTTCATATTTCAGCTATCAGTACTTGTTTCCTTTACCTACCTGAATTATCAGTATCTATGTAATAAAATACACCTAGTTGAGCAATTGATGATGTGTGATGTACACTCTAGTTGAGTAGCTGATGATACGTGATATACACTCGCAAAAATATGATAGTTCAAGTGTGTTTTCAACATGAATGGACCTGAATAGGGAGATAGGTTGGGTTTAACAATCTAAATGGATGGGCGCGGAACAATGTTAGCCTGACCCATGACAACTCCATGAGGGTGAATGGGCTCATCAAAATCTGGCTCTGATATCGTATGAAAGAATTTGACCACCGACGTAATGCAAATTTTTAAGATAATAATTGGAGTGATCCAAAATATTAGAATCTCTTTAAAAATCTTGACACCTATATATAAGGAATAAATGTATTATTCTGACCTTTTATATATGTCAAAAGATAATTTACTTGCCGGCCAGACACATATTGTCACCCATCATGATGTACCATATTTCAACATTTAAAAAAAAAAATAGTAATAGAAAATAAACGTATGAATTTTAGAATTATTTTCTTTTTTGATTGACCTAAGTAAAACAACTTGGTACTATATATGTTGTACAAAGATTTTGAATTAAAAACTTTTTTACTTTTTGTGGTATGTGTGTGTGAATGGTTTTCTTTTTAATGTAATAAATTAAATCATGAATTGCAAAAGTTGTTTTCTTCTTTTTGCACAAAGTTAAACATATCTAGTATAAAAAAAGAGATCTTTTATGTCCAAACATATTATGTATCTTAACAACCTTTAGTCCTTTACCCTACCAACAAAAAATGAACATCATCTAATATGATAAAAGTTAAAAGTGCATACATGCAAAAGCGGAGTCAGAAATTAAAGCTTATAGTTAGGTTCGAAATTCTAGAAATTTATTAAATATATACAATTTTTGTATTATTGGATTCGGTCGAATCGATAATCAGCACAAAAAACACATTTCAATCAGTTAAGTAATTAGTACTTATTTTAATTACTTTTATTAATCATTGGGTTGAGTGTAAGAGAGTAATTAACACGTTTTTTTAATCTCCATTTTATGCAATAATGACACTTTGAAAGGATCAGTAGTTTGACTAATTTTCTTCATAATTAGAATTTAGAACCAATATTTTTCTGTTGGGATAATATCACTTTGATCCTTCAATTATTGACAAATTATAATTTTTACCGTTATGATATATGGCTAAGCACATTTATCTTCAATTAATTTAAATGAGTGTTTTTAGTCCCTTTATTTAAGAAAATATATTGCAATTACACCACAACAACAACATACCTCGTCTAATCCCACAAGTGCAACCTGAACAAGATAGGGCAAACCTTATTATCCTTGCAAGGTAGAGAGGTTGTTTTCGATAGACCTCGGACTCAAAAAAGATATAACCGACGCAGAAAAGTAAGAATATTATAATTAGACTATAAATCGATATACTGAAGCAGATACTGTAAGGACCAAAATTAGAATTTATTGATTTTTTGGATAAAAAATGCTATTATTCCTAGTTCCTTTTCTTTTCATGAGTAATGACCTTTATTGTTTTTGCAATTAAATATTTCAACCTGATAATGAAAGCTCTTTTTTAAAATGTCGAATTTAATACACACCACAATTTTTTTAAAAAAAACTTATTATAGTAACACTTTATTTTCTTAAATTTGTATGTTAGCCACATTTAGGCCCACTAAAATTAATATAATTGGCTAATAAGTCAATTCAATTACCAAACTTGTAAAGTTGATAAGATTTGGTAACAATAGTGTACTATAATATTCTATGGAAGAGAAAATTATCTTATATAATAGTATAAGATTATTTATTACACAAAATACATTATTTTTTTCTAATTTTTAAAATACCAATTTAATTATAAGTCATACTAAAATCTTAGAATTATGTATTATTATTTTTTTATTGTATTTAATTATTTATTTTAAATGTTACTTAATTAATTAAATAACTCATTGCAATTAAGGAAGATAATTACAATGAGTTATTAATGTAGCAACAAATATGCAAGGGACCCACTAAATATCACATTTCCTCTTACTCTCAATCCGTTGATTCTCTCAAATATCATGATCCAATCATGATTTCTCTTCATACAATCCCTTGAAGATCTTCATTATATTTCTTCCCCAAATTTTCTCTTCCATTTAATTTGTTTCTACTAAAAAATCATACTTCTAATCTCATAAGAGTGGGTTTTAATTTCTTTATTTTGGTGATTTTGATTTTGTGGGTTTACATGTTTAGGATTTTGGTTTGTTGTTGAAATTTTTGAAGAATCATGTCCAAAAAATTCATTTTATATTCTACTCTCACTTGGAACAGCCATAGATTTGGTGATGGAGTTGTCGAGAGATCCACAGTGGATTCATCTTTCTTCTTGCTTGATGTATATTAGCGATTCAAAGACAACCTTGACACTCTCGGGATATTGTTTCTATTGAGGGATATGTTAGATTGTATGAACATATAGAAAAAAAATCACAAAATGAATCAAGCACTTGTGGTTACTGTTTAAGTTTATCAATCTCTTTTTCTGAAATCTTCATTGAGGATTTTTTTTCAATAATCTTATCTCGTCCAGAATCTTTATGACCGAGTCATTCACGTGTTGCCTCATTTCCTTAAATTGATTGTCAACCATGCGAAAAATAATATTATATTATTTTTCTACCTATACAGTAAACTTATTTAAGAAATAACTTAGCTAATACTGCTCTTTTGAAAATTAATCAAAAGTCTGTATACTAAATGTACTTATAAAACTGGTATGGAAACTAATTTCATGTTATATGATAAATGAATGTATGAGTTTGGTGTATGAAACTAGTATACAAACTGATTTCATGGTGTATGATAGATGGGTGTGTGATCTTGATGTATGAAACTGGTATGGAAACTGGTTTCATTCTGTATGCTAGATGGATGCATGAACTGGATGTATGAAACTGATATGAAAACTGAGTTTATGGTATATGAATTATGTATAATTACCCGCTACATTCCATCGACATCCATATTGAATCATTATCGAATGAAGATTACCATCTTCCATATTGAAAAATCAATATTACCGGTTTAATAGTATCAATTTCTGTAAAATAAATAAATAAATAAAATTACTCGATTAAAAGGAAGCAAGTATACTTCAATGAAGTTTTTCGCCTGGAGAAGAGAAGGATTATGAGGCTTGAAACGTGCAAAACAAACGTGATATATTTTTGGTATACTCAACATATTTTTAGAGATTGATTGATATCCAGAAACGTTATTTTAGGGAGTGTTGTTACATTCTCTTTCTGTTTTAATTACCATTTATTAGTATTTAATAAATTTCGGTTTCTTTTTTATTTTAGGGAATGTTGTTACTTTCTCTTTGTGTTTTAATTACCATTTGTTAGTATTTAATAAACTTTGGTTTCCTTTTTCTTTTTCCTTTTTTATGTTTTCGTATTTTCAGTTTTTTTCCTTTTTTCATTTTTTTTTTAATTTTATATTTATTAAGTTGGTAGATGTTGCAAGAAAATATATGGTAGATATTGAAAATTAGAATCTTGTGGTATAAGTTGTAATATTCTATCTAATGTAGAATATATAGATTTTTTCTCCATATTTCTTTCTACATTATCCTTTCTAATCGGGTCGAATTAATCCATATAAAAGACTCATGACCTAATATTAACTAACAAAAGGAAAGACGATTGAATATAAAAATCTAAACTCTGATTAAAGGGAAGAAATCTGACACGTATCATATCTTCTTATCATTCTTTTCTAAGCTAGATGCATTTTGGTTTCTATTCAATTCGGTATACATATTGTATCAAACGCTCTCTAACAAAAATGACTTTATACTCAAAAAGCGAACTCAAAATCTGTGATTAATTATAAAAAAATACTTGCCACTTTATTACAATCCACAACAGTCGACATCTAATTAGTATGTCACCATGAAATGATATATATTTAAAGTAAGATTAGTCATAGATTATTATTTTAGTTGAATTTGTTTTCTATCAAATTTGCAATTTACATGTGATTTTATTTGTAGGATTTGACTTGTAACTAACTCATTACATGTCCTCCATCATTAGATGCATCTTTTTTCATGGATCATCATATTATATTATAAGTAGGAAGCCTGAAAGTTGAAAGTTAGATTACGAAATTGCCCTTCAAAAATCTATAAAAAGTTATATAATAATTTTGTCCTTCATCAAAATAAAAATACCTTCTATTATTATTAATTTCTAAAAAGTCTTAAAAGCTCACATTCAATTTGTATCGAACCCAATATTTATAACATTCCTTAAATTTTCCAGAAAGCCAAAAGGCCCATTTATCTTTTCTCACGTTATTTTTATTTTTTTCTTCCTTTTGTTTTACTTTTCTAAAAGTTTTAAATACACCAATAAATTTTTTGATCCTTTTCCCCTCCCTTTATTAAAATAAGTCTTTACATCTTCTAACTGAAATTATGCTTGGTTAAATACTAAAGCAAATGAATCTGAACATAATTTTAGCTTGATTTTTTTTTTCATCATGGTAATTCATTTTTTCTTTAGCCTACACTAGTCTAATTATAAGTAGGGAGGTAAATAGGGCGGGTTAGGACGGAGGAAGTTTTTGACCTGCCTTATTTTGTTTCGTTTAGTATTTTCAAATAAATTCTTCTGCCCCGCTAAGCCCTATCTTGTCCCGTCTCATTTACAATAACAATATAAGACCAAACTAAAGTTAATGCGGTCATGAAAATATTTACAGGGTATGTTTGGTATAAAGAAAAATATTTTTCATGATATTTTCATGAAAAATATTTTCTTAGAAAATAAGTGAGTTTTTAACTTTTTTGTGTGTGTTCAGTATGCAAGCAAAAGATATTATTCTTAAATATTTTTATATAATTTAAACAAATATTATGAAAGATGAAGGTGAAGTGTAGAGGGCAAGGGTGGGCATGATATAGTATATACCGAATTGAAAGTTTTGTATTATGGTACTTAGTATGGTATATGGTATACATTTTAATTTTTTTTATTCGATATGATATTTGGTATTTATAAATAACATACGAAAATATCGAATATCATGCCGAAGTATATAGTTATACAAATAATTTAGATATATTATTAAAACAGTAACAAATATACAATCTATTAGTATAAAACTAAATAGTTAAATGTTGAAACTTTAATTACTCTATCTTGATTGGAATATATTTTTTGTGTAATCGATTAACACGTTGTTTGTACTTTTTTTAATATATTTTTCTACATGTTTTATGAATTAGTATGATATAATTGAGACCTTTATGTGAAAAGTGAAAGTCATAATACTCTATTATACAATTATATATTAGCCGAAGTACGCAAACTATGGTTACCGATATACCATACCACAAAATACAGAAATCGAATTTCAAAATACCAAATCATACCGAATTAATATGATATGGTAATGATATAGTATTTTTAAAAATCGAATACTGAAATTACCGTACCAAAATTTCATATACCATATCATACTATACCATGTCCACCCGTAGTTAGGGGGTGGTAGGGATGAGGTTGGGGTGAAAATGAGATGGTTTGGAAGGTGGGAGAGAATTGAAATTTGTGTAACTTGTTTTCCATATTTTCATCGGGGGTGAATTTATAGGTAAATTATGAAGCACGTGAACTCGTGGCTGGTCTCTCAATAAAACTAAATATTTTATGTATATTTTTTTTAAAATTAGTATAATATTATACATTGACACCCATGCTACAAGAAGAAGAAATATTGCACTTGGTTCAATGTTGGGGAGATCATTTTACTCATTTTAAGGAACTTATTTTCCTAGAAAAAATATCGTTAAAAATTTTTGACCAGACGTAACATGAAAAAGTTAGAAACATTTTCCAGAAAAATATTTTCCTCCATATCGAACAATAGGGGTTGTATAGTTGGTGATATAAGGGATAATAATTCGATTCAAGATAACATGTGATATTATTTTATCTCGTATTAATTAATTTTGAGAATCATTTTGTACTAAAATATTTCATCACTAAATATTTATCGAAACAAACTTTAATTTAACTATCCCTTTCCTTCACCTTTAATTAAAGACCTCGGATATGAGCCCCTGAAAATAGATTCTGCAACACACGAATTCAAATTTTGTCGATCATATTGGGAGTGTCGGCCCCAGGAATGGATCCTGCAACACACGAATCCGAATTTAATAGGCTCCAATACAGATACGGTACACCGGGTGAAAAACGAAAAAAAAAAAATCTGATTAAAAATAAAATTAATAAATTGATTTTGAGCGGTTAAAATTAACCAACGCTTCTTCATTCTCCAGAGTTCAAAAATTCTCCCAATATAAGTTACCTCAGCTCCAGCTCCAATTCGATCTGATTCATCGATTTTCTCACTTTTCCGGCGACTTTTCCACCGGAACTTCTCCATTTCCGGCGACAATTCCTCCGGCAACTCGCCGGTAACAATTTCTCCATTTCCGGTAACAATTCCGCCGGCAAATACGTAATACTGTTCGAATTCAATCTCATAATTTTGTTTTTTGCTATCGTCAATCGCCTTAAATTGACGTTGCAAGGACAAACTGTTTGCAGAAATCAGCTTTTATGCTTTTTATTTTTAGTTCATATAATTTTTTTCCTTTTAATTCCTGAATTTAGATATATACACAAATTGAGATTTGCAAATTCTGTTCATGATGTAGTAGTAAATTTGTAAGCTTGTGATCGGTTCAAATTCTGATTTTTTTAGCCTTGGTGGATAAGGTTACCTGGTATCTGTTGCTGGTGGGAGGTGGCAGGTATCGTGTGGAATTAGTTGAGGTGCGCAAAAGCCTTTTAGAACACCACGATCATAAAAAAAAAACTATTTTTTTTTCCGTCTAGTTGTAATGGCAGATATTTTCTGTTCTCGATCTATGTATATGAAAATCAGGATAGATTCCACTCTCAGTTAGTACATACCTTTCTTTTTTAAGCAAGAACTCTTAATCATTCGTATCCCATAACCATGGGCTACTTCACTAAGACGATGGTCGGAGTTTACAAGCTGCTTTGATAGAAGCAGGTTAAGAAAGATAGAATTTGATATAAATACATTGCTTGTGAAGTATGTGTGCGTGTATGTCCTATAGATTTACCCGTTGTTGATTGGAAGTTGGAAACTGATATTCGGTGTTTCTTGAATCATATGGGTATGTATAGGTCCATGGGCGTATCTAGGGGGGGTTCACTGGGTTCACGTGAACCCATGCTCCCCTCCCTAGATCATATATAGTAGTGTTATATTTTTTTAAAAATACTTAAATATAAATGTGTGAACCCACGCTCGAAATATCATATAATGCAATGATGATTGGGTGCACCTATGTAAGTGAGGTTAGAAATTTAAATCTTATTGTTTTTTCTTTCAAACCGGTCAAATTTATATCTTAGATCCATCTTTTCGTAATAGTGCACCCATACTCTCGGAATCCTGGATACGCCTCTGTATAGGTCATAAGTTTTTTTTAGTCATGAGAATTGCATATTTATTGTATGTGTGCATTTATACATGTTCTCTTGTAGTTTTATCTTGTATTTTTATCCTGTATCATTGTTACGTCCTTTTTAGCCTATTTTTAGACTGTTTTGTCTTGAGCCGGGGGTCTATCGGAAACAGCCTCTCTACCTCACCTCTGAGGTAGTGGTATGGACTGCGTACACTCTACCCTCCCCAGACCCCACGTTGTGGGAATACACTGGGTATGTTGTTGTTGTTGTTGTTGTTGCATTTATACATGTAATACTACATGATACACCCAAGATTGTGACTTAGTGGTCTTAAAGTGGGTTGAGAACCATGATATCTCATGTTTAAATTCCAATAGAGACAAAAATACTAAGGGGTCTTTTGGTACGGGGACTAAATTATCCTGGGATTATAGTCATGTGGTTATAATCCGTGGGCTAATTTATCCCATGTGGGAGATAAATTTATGTTGTCAAACAAACATAGTATAAATCTAATCTCAAACTTAATCTTGAGATATCCCACCTTATCTCGCATACCAAATGACCTCTAAGTGATTTCCTTCCATCTGTCCTTGTCTTGATGGACAGAGTTACGTGGTACCTGTTGCTAGTGGGAGGTGATGGGTATGAACAAAGTTACATAGTACCTGTTGCTGGTGGGAGGTGGCAGGTATCCATGAAATTAGTCGAGGTGCACGCAAGCTAGCTTGGACACCACGGTTATCCCAAAAAAAAAGAAACATGTAATACGATCAATTTGACTTGATCTAGATTATTTAGTTATACTATGATTCAATTGACAGGATTTTGATGATCTAAGTTAAAAGTTGCTTCACTTTTGTGGATCTGTGGGAAATGAGTATTCAGAGATGAAGAAAGGGAAGAGAAAGCTTGGGAAGTATGAAGTTGGAAGAACAATTGGCGAAGGGACATTTGCCAAAGTTAAGTTTGCACGAAACACCAAGACTGGAGAGAATGTTGCCATTAAAGTCTTGGCCAAAAGCACCATTCTTAAGCATAGAATGGTGGAACAGGTATTAAAAGATACTTCCTTTCTTAGAACTCTCGAGTTTATGCTTCATGTGTCCTGCAATTTTTGTTTTTTGTTTTGATAAAGGTGGTGTTCATATATCCTATATTTAAAGGTTGGAGCTTGATAATTTAGAAAAGTTATTCCAATCTGTAAAGTGATTATTCTTGAAACCAGGTCAGAAATATCTTCTCTCGAACTTCAGTAGGCTTTTCTGATCTGAATCAAGAATAACCATGACAGTTTCCGTGGTGGACTATTAAGCTCACATTAAATATTGTAGCCATAGCAATGAGATCTGTTATCAAAATTGAACTATGTGAATGTGGTTGGTGTCTGAGCTGAATTCCATTAGTGAACATCAACATGTTCATCCATTATTGAGTAACTATAGCCAAATTTCAGTAGGTTGATGGATTTTAAAGCTTTTTAACTGATGGCTGGAAACAGTTTAGCTGTGTAAAATAATTAAAAGCTTTAATCATATTGGATTTTGATTATCTGTTTGCACTTGAAATAGATTTTTGTGTTAAGAGAGCATATTCTGGTGTCTGTATGTGATTATTTTACTGTCCTTGTTCTTCTTCACCTCTGGCATTTTTGGGTGATCAATATGCTTTTCTTTGAGACGGTTTGCAGATCAAAAGAGAGATATCTATAATGAAGATTGTGAGACATCCTTGCATAGTTCGGCTTCACGAGGTAGAAAGAAAATAAAGAACAAATATATGCATATTACAAATACTACTCTGAGTTTGGTCGTTCTATTTTCTTCTCTTTTTGCCGTTGCTGATGTATATTGATTTTGTGTATTTCCTTGTAGGTTTTAGCTAGCCAGACAAAAATATATATCATTCAGGAGTTTGTCACTGGAGGAGAGCTTTTTGATAAAATTGTAAGATTCTTTTAGAATTCTGAA
The DNA here is from genome assembly GCA_003996215.1 of Jaltomata sinuosa. NCBI lineage: Eukaryota > Viridiplantae > Streptophyta > Magnoliopsida > Solanales > Solanaceae > Jaltomata > Jaltomata sinuosa. The sequence goes on from QJPP01000091.1 coordinate 86,771, forward strand.
TAAGATTTTTCCTTCTTTAAATCAATAACTCTAGCAGCTGTTCCTTGTATGTGATAATAGATAGCTTTCTATCTGATAATGACTGTAGAAGTAATCTGTAAATGAGAATAGAGGCACAACTGAGACATTATTGCAACTACGATGCGTGCCTATGACGAGTTTCTATGAATTGATAATCTTCTTTAATGAGGATAAGTTGTAGTTTGGGTCAAGATACTTATGGAGAATGGTGAAGTAGATAATGGAGTGATCAGCTGCTTTGGTGCATCCTATACAATATTCACAAAGCAATAGACCGGTGGAGTAATCTGTATAATGAGAAATAGAGGCATGACTGAGATATCTCTCTTTTTTATCTGGAAAATAGGGGCATGCTGAGATATCAGAAGAAAAAAACTTCTGTTTTCTGATGAATAGTAGTTCCAGGCCACACTTTTTATGTGGAGATCTCGGGAATCCATTTCCTTACACTGGAAGTAGTTTAAGAGTGTGTTTAATTGGCTTCTAGTAAGTCAAAAATTCCATCTGATCAATAGGTTCCGCTAGCTAGGTGTTACCAGTGTTATTTTAAGCACGAGATAATGATTGTAAACGCTTAATTTGTGGCCTCAACGATCCCGGTGAGGATGTCCAAAGCGACCAGGTCAAATTGAGGAGCTTGCTGTGGAGATAGGTTTCCGGTTTGTGACAATTTAGCTTCAAACCAGTTTTTCTCTGTCAGGGAGGGACGCTATCCAGAAGGATTCTTTTAGCTTATCGAACTTTGGACATTTTTTTCATTATGCCTGAATAGTTGGTATGAGATGCACGATCCAGCCTGGTTCTGAACTTTTGTCCACAATGATGGACATGAGACCAGCTAGATCTAATCTTCATCAAATTTATAAATTGTTGGGTTACTCAGGTATAAACTGGTTCATCGATAGCAGTCCAGTTTCCAATTAGGCACTTGCGTCTTTACTAATTTACTTCAGCTCATGAAGCTCTGGCCTTTATGGTTTACTTTGTCCTTCTCCCTTAATGAATTATCAAGGTGTGATTTTCAAGATTTAGTGATGCATATGGCTCTTCAATTATATATTCGCTCAATTTATAGGTTCATCTAGGTAGGCTTTCTGAGGATGAAGCAAGGAGATACTTTCAACAACTCATAGATGCAATTGCTCACTGTCACAGCAAGGGTGTTTACCACCGAGATCTGAAGGTTGGCCATTCTGATTGGGAAATCTGTTGTGAAAATTATCTATCTTAATCTTTTAACTATTGCTGTTCCTTGTTCTCCAGCCAGAAAATTTGCTTCTTGATTTCCAAGGGAACTTAAAAGTTTCTGACTTTGGGCTTAGTGCATTGCCTCAACAAGTAAGCAGCATCTAATGTTAGTTGCATTAGATGGTAAATCTATTTTTGTTTCTTTTCTTGTTAATTAGATATTCTAAAAGGGCATTTACTCAAATCTCTAACAGGGAGTCGAGCTCCTCTATACCACTTGTGGGACTCCAAATTATGTTGCACCGGAGGTATGATGCATATGTAGTTTGAGTCATTCAGTTACTTCTTAATAGTTCTTATGAGTGCGTTCTTCTTGTTTTGTACATGCAACCTGTCATTTTTCATTTGACTGGCCTGCTATCCTCAAAACCCCTTTTCTCATTTATACTTTAAATTGCGAGCTAAGAGGCAAAGATGTACTTTTATGTTTGTAGTCCTGGTTTAGTAATTAGTTGTTATAAGGAATCTTATTTTTTTAATTAGTAGTAAATTCATTCATGACATTAACCTATATCATTAATATGTCACTTAAACAGCCTCTCTACCTCACCTCTGAGGTAGTGGTATGGACTGCGTACACTCTACCCTCCCCAGACCCCACGCTGTGGGAATACACTGGGTATGTTGTTGTTGTTGTTGTTGTATTAATATGTCACTTGTACCCGCGATAATTATTGCTTGGTTCTGCCTAGATAAAGTCATTTGGATGATGAGAGTGCACCTTCACATCGCGCTGCCTGTACTATTGCTGCCTGAGTGAGGCAAATCACTCAGACGGTATTGTACCTAGTTCCATCTATTAGTGGCCAAAGTGAGGCTTTGACAATACTATGCTAAAGTTTACAAGTGGTGACTTCTCTTGTGAAAAAATAAATTGAGTAGTTTGTTAGTTTTAGTACTTGTCAGTTCCACATTCTCTTTGGTCTTTTACTGAAGGGTTGTGAGTCTGTTGCCAGTTACCAGTTGCAACTCCATGACATTAATGCTTTCCTGCAATCCTTATCACTTTATTCTTCCTAAATGCTACAGTGGTAAGATATTTAAGGAATTATAAAAGAAGGCTTATATGAGAACCGACTCTGAAGAATTTCTGAACTTAGCAAGACTTGGTTCTTTGCAATGTGAGAAATTCCAAAACCATGCTACAACTCAGCTCTGGAACCAGTTTTGGCTTGTCAAACTGTTTATATGATTTCCCAACATCTTGTATGAAAATAAAGTACCTAAAGGTGCCATCTCCGTCTTTCTGGTTGATTCATTAGAAGCTTAGGCCCTCTTAGCTATTTTCCCATTCCTTATATATCTTCAGTGATGTCCACGTTAATAAGTACCATCTGTATTTGTTTTATCTGCAAGGAGCTTGAATCAGTACCATCTGTATTCCTTATCTATTACTATGTTTTAGGTGGTCGCACCTTGTTGTTTATGTTACGGTTCCGCACTGTTTTCCTATTAGTTGTCATGTTTTTCTTCACTGCCGTTTTTTCCCCTTTCCATCACTACTTTGATTTGCTTCACTTGAACCGAGGGTCTTTCAAAAACAGCCTCTCTACCTCCAAAAGGTAGAGGTACGATCTATGTACACTCTACCCTCCCCAGACCCCACTTTGTGGGATTTCACTGGGTATGTTGTTGTTGTTGCTGTTGTTGTTGAGGTTGAATCAGAAAGAAGCTAAGCAGAGGGTTGGTTATCTTCATTTTGATTCATTGCCAACCCTTAACCTAGCATGATCAATTGGCTTTTGTTTTTTCATCAAACGAGAGAGAACAACAACAACAACAACAACATACCCAGTGTATTCCCACAACGTGGGGTCTGGGGAGGGTAGAGTGTACGCAGTCCGTACCTCTACCTCAGAGGTGAGGTAGAGAGGATGTTTCCGATAAACCCCCGGCTCAAGACAAAAACATTCTAAAAAGGAAGTAATAAAGATACAGGATAAAAAAATACATGATAAAAATACAAGAGACAATAGGTGGTAATATGTAGTAACAAACAACAGATAGAAACAGAGCACTGCCACAAAATAATACTACGAGGAATCCAAGAACAAAAACTACAAGCGTAGCACTACGATTACTAGGGAACACACTCCTACCTACTAGCATAGACACACTTCTACCTACTACCCTTCTACCCTAATCCGCGTCCTCCACACCTTCCTATCTAGGGTCATGTCCTCGGTAAGCTGCAACTGCGCCATGTCCTGTCGAATCACCTCTCCCCAATACTTCTTCTGTCTACCTCTTCCTCTCCTGAAACCATCCATAGCCAACCTCTCACACCTCCGCACTGGGGCATTCATGCTTCTCCTCCTCACATGTCCAAACCATCTCAACCTCGCTTCCCGCATCTTATCTTCCACCAATGCCACACAAACCTTATCTCGGATATCCTCATTCCTAATCCTATCTCTCCTAGTAAACCCACACATCCATCGCAACATCCTCATCTCCGCCACCTTCATCTTTTGAATATGGGAGTTCTTAACTGGCCAACACTCTACTCCATACAACAAAGTTGGTCGAACCACCACTCTGTAGAACTTTCCTTTAAGTTTAGTAGGCACCTTCTTATCACACAAGACTCCAGATGTGAGCCTCCATTCCATCCACCCAACACCAATACGGTGAGTGACATCCTCATCAATCTCTCCATTTTCCTGGATAATAGACCCAAGATACTTGAAACTTCCTCTCTTTTGGATGACTTGTGTATCCAGCTTCACTTCTACGTCATCATCATGAGTCGCCTCACTGAACTTGCACTCCATATATTCAGTCTTGGTCCTGCTCAACCTAAACCCTTTAGACTCGAGGGTCTGTCTCCAAACTTCCAACTTAGCATTAACTCCTCCGCGAGTCTCGTCAATCAAAACTACATCGTCCGCAAATAACATACACCATGGCATCAAACGAGAGAGAATCAGAATTTATTTCCCTTCCATGAGCCCTGTAATAATGAACCTTTAAATCATTGCAGTTAGGTTCAATTACCTTTCTTTGGGTAGCATCATAACCTTGTGCTGAATTCTTTAACTAAGTGGTTTGCAGCAAGTTGAATGTGTCTGAACTATGTCAATTGCTGAACATAAGTTAATTTGCTTAAGATGTTTTCTTATATTAGAATGTGTTTGGCCTCTTTCTGCGGTAGCTGGCTTACTACTCTTAGTTAATCCTTCAGGTGTTAAGTAACCGAGGTTATGATGGTGCTGCTGCGGATGTGTGGTCATGTGGTATCATCCTTTATGTTCTGATGGCCGGATATCTTCCATTTGATGAGGCAGACCTTCCTACCTTGTATACTAAGGTTAGATGCAGTAATCATGCATTTGTAATGTGTTAAATGGGAGCATGGGTAATTCTGTCAAGTGATTCTCTTTTTCTTCTTATATGGGTCATATGAGGGACAATGTTGGTTCTTTTCTCAGATGTATATTATTCATTTCTATTTAGGATTGAGGTGTAATTAGTTGATTGATATATTTTATTCAGTTCTCTGACCTCTGTTAAACACCAAGCACCTATGGCAGCTTAAAGTGTGAAGGATAAGCTCTCTTTCACTTGGCATCGACCACACTGCTCTCATCAAGACACTGTAGTTCCGTATTTCTAATTTTATCTTCATCTGCATGAGTTTCCATCCTTGTGTTTTCTTTTAAATTATCATTATTTGGTTCTTTGTTTGTTTTTGTTTTTTATTAGATTCATTGGAGCTTTAAAAGTAACTTGACATTTCTTGTACACGGCTTACTGTATGTTAAAGTTAATTGTTTATTCTTGTGTGTGGCTTACTATGTGTTAAAAGTTATTGCTTGTTCTTCACAAATTTCTTATTGCTTTTAATGTTGACGCAGGCCAAGGCTGCTGAATTTTCCTGTCCATTTTGGTTTTCTCCTGGTGCAACATCATTGATACGAAAAATTATTGATCCAAATCCTCAAACTGTAAGTGCACTGATATTTTTAACTCTGAAATATGGTGTCGCATTGCCTATTTATCACTTAATTTTTTCAATCTATTATAAGCTAATGACATTAAAGTTGACTACCTAGAATGGGATTTTCTCAAGTAGCAGATGAAAATTTTGAAAATATATAGGAGACCTCAATCAAGAATGAAATCATTTGAATGTGAATAACACACACATTCTTTGGACGTGCTTTTTGTTTGATTTGGTCAGGCAAAAGAGTTTGCCCTCATAATATTTGGTGAGTTAACAAAACTGCACCCGGAACTTCCTTACCTGAAGTGCATCAGAATTACTTTTGTATTTACAATTTTATCAAGAAGAAAAAGTTTGTAGTGATTGGACATGATAGATGAAACAGTAAGAATGGCTTCGATGAATAATCGTGAGAAACCAATGAAAGAACTTCACACACTTGCAAGGCATTGTTCTGCAGTAATTTCTTTACTTTATCTGGATATTTTCAGTGGTCATGGGATGTCCCAAAATGTTTGACACTTGACATACTTATAACTTTCACAATATCCAAGAACAAAAATTCATTAAAGTTTTCAAATTGTTATACTTTGATTTGATGGAGAAAATATTTGGTGTAATGTTTTATCCATCAAACTAACTTTTTCCAACCATTACTTTAATATTTTCTTCTAGTATCATAATATAAAAATAAGTTAATTAAGCTCTTTGTCCAATTAAATACTATCACAGAAAATGGGACAAAACTGTGATATTCCATCACGAAGGATTTTTTTTCCTTCAAAATCCATAACCATGTATAATGTTGTGAGTTTGTGACAAATTGCTTCATTGAGAGGAAAAGCTCTGTTTCATTAGAACAGAAAACATGAACTTTTTGAGTTTGATTGCTCAACGTGGATTAAAGTCCATCCAAATTTCCTGGATTGGTTATAGTGATCCTTTTAAGGTCATTTTAAATTGTGAAAAATGCCTTAAGCATGCCTTCTGCTCGTTCCTTGCTTTTGTTTAGTATAAGTGTTCCTTTTATCATCTATTTTTTCTTGGTTACTTTGTGAAACTTCAGCATAACTGGTACAGAAGTCCTTTTAGTGTTTTCATAGTGATTTACTCAGAACCATTTACATGCAGCGCCTCAAGATTGAAGGGATAAAACGAGACCCTTGGTTCCGGAAAAACTACATAGCTGTCAGAGCTAAAGCAGATGAAGTAGTGAATCTTGATGATGTCTGTGCTGTGTTCGACGACATTGAGGTTGAATCCTTTTACATTTGTCTTCTAGTATGCTAACTAGTATATATGAACGATGAGGAAATGATCAAATTTAAGATAAATTGTTTACTCTGGATTTTTAGATCAACTGAAGTGATTGGCCTGATACTGCAGTGTTCCCTTCCATTATAGGTTCTGATATGTTCTATTTTCAATTCTGCAGGATGCATTTGTCAGTGAAAAATCTGAAGATAGTGAGAGTGGCCCCTTGGTAATGAATGCGTTTGAGATGATAACACTCTCTCAGGGATTGAATCTATCAGCCTTGTTTGACAGACGTCAGGTACAATGATTAATTTAGTTCAAGGACCAAAAAATAAACCATACCAAAGTTTGCAGATTCTAATTCATCTCAACTTCGTCTGTTTCTTCTCTTTCTCCCGATTCTTCCTATATGCTTTTCGTTTCTTGGATAAGGAAGGGAATCTGATGGGAGATGTGAATCATTTCTTCCTTTAATTTTTTTTGTTTCGCATGCTCTTATTATAGAAGCACATTTATATCTCTCCAATGCTACATAATACCAACTTTTCTAAATCTAATTTTAGATCAAATATGACCCTTTTTTTGTTATGAAAATAATGTGTCAGATTTGATCTGGGTAGCTTATATTTTTAATGATTGAGTTATTGTTTCTACAAACTTAAAAATGCTGACATGTATAGCAGATCATCTTTTTACTAGAAAGGTTTCACAACTTCCTTGTTATAACAAAGAACAATTGCCTCTCTCATTCTTGCAGGATTATGTCAAGCGTCAAACTCGATTTGTTTCCCGCCAACCTGCTAAAGTCATCATTGCAACTATCGAAACAGCCGCAGAATCGTTGGGTCTTAAGGTCAACACACGTGATTACAAGGTATATTTCTAAATTTTCATATAATTCAAGGACAGATGATTCTCTTATTCAAACAATTGAATCAGTATGAAGCATTGTTGTAATTGAATAGTCAGTTTTCCATCTGATCAACTATGATTGTCAGCAGTTTTTCACCCTTTTCCTACTATCTACAACAACAACAACAACAACATACCCAGTGTGTTCCCACAACGTGGAGTCTGGGGAAGGTAGAGTGTATGCAATCCGTACCTCTACCTCACCTTGTGAGGTAAAGGTGAGGTAGAGAGGCTGTTTCCGATAGACCCCCGGCTCAAGACAACAAGAATCTAGAAAAGACGTAATAGGAGTACAAGAGACAATAGATAGTAATAAAACAACAGATAATAATAGAATAATACTACCACAAAATAATACTACAAGAAATCCAAGAATAAGAGACTACAAGCATAGCACTACGACTACTAGTACGGACAACAAGCCAAAGCACTCCTATCTACTGGCATGGACGCACTCTTACCTACTAACCTTCTACCCTAATACGCGTCCTTCACACCTTCCTATCTAGGGTCATGTCCTCGATAAGCTATAACTGCGCATGTCATGTCTAATCAATGAATTTTGTACCAATTCCTGGGCAACCAACATCAAAGAAAATGGAATACAGGAGGAATTCTCCTTTTCATTTTTCAGGAGGAATATCATAACTATGCCACATAAGATTTAGTCGCATTTTGCTTAAACTTGAAAGAATGATGGTTGACAAATTATCTGCCTTAACGGTCACTGTTTCTTAAGATGTAAACAACTTGGAACTAGGGGCAGATCCATAATCTTAAAACGAAGAGTGAGGAGTACTACTGCACCACTCCTACTTTTTGGCAGTGGGTACAAACTTATTGTAATTTTATTTTAAGGCTTTTGTTGTTCTAAGATCATTCTTTTAAACTACAATACCCTGGGTATGTTTCTCTTTTGTTAAACCACTATTGTCATTGCAGACAAGAATCGAGGGGGTAACGGCAAATAGGGCTGGTCAATTTGCTGTTGTGCTGGAGGTAACTTTCAAGCTTCATAAACTAATTCATTATAAGATTGGTTTTTCTTATTTTCATTTGACCACTCTTCTTTAATTTGTGAAGGTTTTCCAAGTAGCCCCCTCCCTTTTTATGGTTGATGTTAGAAAGGCTGCTGGGGACACTCTTGAATATCACAAGGTCTGCTTCTACACTCAACTTTTACTAAGTCTTTTTTTTGGGGGGGGGAAATCCACCACCTCTGCCACAGCCTCTGCCCTTCGTGTGAGCACTCTGTGGTGTGTAAACCGCATTAGGCAAGCCCCATGCGACGAGCTCATGGTTGAGCGGCAGACGGAGGCTGGATTGGATCCCAGGTCTCCCACATGAGAGACTCACCTCCCAACCACTCAACCATGCCCTTACGGGCTTTACTAAGTTTTTCACTATAGCTTCTTTAAGGAATTCCATGAAACTTGGAACTGCTTAACAGACCCTTGTTATGTGCATTTTGCAGTTCTACAAAACCTTTTGCACGAATATTGACGAAATCATTTGGAAACCAAAAGAGGGCATGTCAAATGCTGTTCTGCTTAGGACAATGACTCGCTGAACTGGATTTCTGGAAATGAAGTGAATCACTAAGCAGTAAGCAGCATGGGTGGCTCAGCTCAAGCAGGGGCAGACCCACCCTATGTCCGAGGGGTGTCATTCGACACTGCTTCATCGAAAATATTTTGTTTTACATATGTATATAATCTGGAAAAAAAAAAACAGAATATAACTACAAATAATATAAATGACACTACTTGAACAAATCAGCTTCATTGGCTCGTTGGTTTGGCACCTTGCAAGGGCTGCGAACTGCCCGAGTTTCAACCCCTGCAAGCGCAACATTCTGTTCGTTTTTGGGCTTTTTGCTTTTTTCGGTTAAGGCTCCTGCCTGTGTGAGCTAAAAAGTATTTTTCAATACTCTTCTGTCTTAATTTATATGGCATAATTTAATCATGGGCATAAAATTTGAAAGAAAAATTAGATTTTTGAAACTTATGTCATAATATTTATGTAATTATAAAATTGTCATTAAGAAAAGAAAGGAAGATGAGGATGAGTTTCTCCTTTGGTTCTTGTTGTGAGAAATTAGATGAGCATAAAATATAACAGCAATTTTTAGTCCATTTGGGTAGGCAATAATGGTTGAAGCCACCATCCATTTGGAGCTATATAGTAATATAGATTTTAGATCACAAGATTTAAAAAATTTCTTTACTTTCTTAAATTCTGTGTCAAGTTAAAATAAAACAATTAAAATTAAAACAAAGGGAATAATATATAGTTAATGGTCAAAAACACATTTGAATTATCACTTTTTCACGAATTTAACTATCCAACTATAAGTTATTTCCTTTTTCTACCTAAATTACCACCATTTATCTATTAAAATACACCCCGAATCTGATTAAGCCAATTATCAGTTGTTTTAGTTTTCCTATCTAAACTATCACCAGCTACTCAACTAGATGTATTTTAATATATAGATGGTGATAGAAAAATGAACAAGTAGTCGAATTTCAGGTCGAAAAAAGGAAGAATTGATAGTTAAGGCGTGAAATTCGCGAAAAAATGATAATTCAGATGTGTGTTTGATCATTATCTCTACAGTATAACATAATATTAATATTATATCTGTTATAAAAAATGACTATTATAGAAAGGTCTGACGTTACTATATTTTGTTTAGACCAGCAAAGCTCTCCACAAATTATTTGAAAAGGACAGATCCAATATGTTGTACCCCCTATAATACTTTTTGACTTTAAAAAAAAGGTAAATAAAGAGACAAAGTTCACCAAAAATACAACTTAAAAGCATATCACTAAAAATCTTTGGCCTATAATGGACCTACATGTTCAGTCCATTGAATCTGCATTAACATTATTATCTTAAAGTCCAATCCATTGAATCTGCATTATACACAGATACATCAAAAGTACCACTTGTTAAGATGCATTCATAACCTGACATTTCATGATTATATCTAAGATTAGAGTTGGTCTCAGAATTTCAAACATAGTGGCTGTCCGTCACTTGTCCGTCAGTGACGAAGCCAAAAATTTCACTAAAAATATTTGAAATATAAAAAAGTTAATTATAGAGAAGCCAATAATTCTGACACCGCAAGCAACATAAACATAGGCGGATTTAGAATTTGTATTTAGTAAGAATTGATCCGATCAACGGTACCATTCTAATCCTTTTGGCAATATGTACCTAAAATATCTAGTTTGACAGAAAGACCATGAGTTTACGTACACCACAATTTCTATAGTAAATCCGCCCCTCAACATGGGCACAGCTAGAGAGGTCCAAGGTCATTTTTTCATATATTTACTTCTTTATATTCTGAAATCGCCTTTGGTGAGATTTCTCACTTTGTTATTATCTCGTCTATCAATGTATTTTAACCTGTTATAATAAGTAACTCAGCCTTAATTTGCAAAACACAATTCGAATATCTAAATAAAATTTGTACAGAAATAACAGACATAAAACACAATTCAAAACAAACTACTACTTCATTATATAAAAACATAGTTGCAAGAGTACAAATCTGAATATGTAGAACCTGCTAAAAATAGGACATTTGATAATCCTATCAAAAACTAGGGACTTGGTAAGGTAAAAAAAACAACCTAGGTAAGGTTGTAATGGCCAAGTCCCTGAATAACAGGCACCACAACTACAGAAATTGCTCAAAGCAACTAAAGTCTAAAAGACACAATACATATACTTACAATGAAACACTAAAAAGACTCTTGAACATGAAAAACTATTAAAACTACTGTCTGATTCTGCAATGTAGCAAAGCACCAAGGAGGCAAATGCGCGATGGATCTTGTCTGTCGAAGTTATAGCTGAATGATTCAAACCGTCTGGTTTTTTCGAGGAGCAACATGAGTGAAAATTTTAATATCAGTACTAGGTGACTGTATTCTCAGGAAACCATGGCATGATAGAGGTAGTCCTCAAAAAAGGGCTGAAACAGGCTTGGATTTGGTAAAGCCTGCAAAAAATGGTGGAAAAAAAGTTGTATGCCATAGCCTCCTGGAAAACAACCGAGATACTGATGTATCAGATGGCCGCAAATATACGGGCTGAAAAAAGAACACTCATGTTTGCTTCTGTAATTGCCAGGCTGAATGAACCAATATAGCTTTCTGCTGCTTATTTTGAACCGCTTTCGATGCATTTCCTCGTGCCCTTTTTGGTTTTAGGAGAGAATATCACATCTCCACAAGTCCTCCACAAGAAGCTCGACTGAACTGTAACTAACGGAGCAGTGTTGGAGATTCAAACCGAGTAGATTCTCTCCCAACTTTTTAAGAGAAGGGACACTCTTGTTTGATACCATGGAGCAACCTGATAAGGAAAGGACCTGCATGTTCACTTGCATTCCACGGGATAAAGCAGCTACACCAGAATCAGTTATTGCACACTTAGAAACATCAAGATCATTAAGTAACGGGCAATTATCTGCAATTGCCACCAAACTTGCATCGGTAACCTTCCTGCATCCATCAAGATTCAGAAATTCAAGGGTCTCTCCATGTCGTGTAGCCAGTGAGAGCACCACTTGATCTGTCAAGTTCAGGCAGTCGCTAAGATTCACCTTAACGAGTCCTTCACAGCTCTCCAAGAGTGGGAGAAGACCAGCATCGGTAATTCCACAAAGCCCGCTGAGATCTAGTTGATGCAGCTTGGGGCAAAGCTTACCAACCATAGCTAAGCTAGTGCTCCCGAATCCTGGACAGCTTCGGATAGACAAGGACCGAAGAGATTCACATGGTGACAGCATGGAGGTTTGTAGAGCTAGATCCTTGACTCCCATGCACTTCACCAGGGAAAGAGACTTCAACTTCCTACAGTTTGAAACTGCGTTAAGGATACCTACTTGGGTAATTCTGTTGCACTCCTCCAAGATTAAACTCTCAAGAGATCCAGCCTCTTTAGCGAAAGCAACAAGTCCACCGTCAGAAACAAAGCAACACTTGCGAATGCACATATGTTTGAGATTTGGGCAACCCTTTCCCACTGCTTCAAGACCGACATCTGTGGCTCCCCGGCATAAGGTGATTGTCAAAGAAACCAGAGACTGGAGACCTCGAGCATTACCCATGACCCAAAATCCCTTCTGACTCACATTACGAAGTGAACTAAGATTAAGATTGGTAATCAGCTTGCCATAGTGACCAATGACAGCAAGAGAGAAATCCGTGATGTTTAAACCGTGTAGTTTCACTTTTGTCAACATTGAAGCACCTGATGACAGAAGACTAGCAACTCCCTGATCCCCAACAAGTGGACAGTCCTTGATGGTAAGAGACTGTAGTTTGGTGCAACATCTTCCAATAGCTTGCAAGCCCTCGTTCCCAATATTCTGACAAGATTCAATTGTCAACGAAGTCAAGCTCGGGCAATTCTCTGCTATCGCGACAAGACCCTTGTTGGAGATTGAAGGGCATTGGCTTAGATCTAGCTTTTCTAATGAACGGCATTCCCTTGCAACCTCCAAGAGACCTTCATCCCCAATAGAAGGAACATTCCACAATGATAGGACCCTGAGAGAAGGGCACCCATGTGCAATAGCAGATAGACCGGCATTAGTAATACCACAAACTGAGTTACTCCCTCGGATAGAAAGCTTTCCTAGTCCCCCACGGGTAGAAGTCCCAACTGCAATTGCAGCAAGTCTAACATCAGTAGCTTTCTTCCCCTCCACACACCTAGTAAGGTATCCATCACATTCTACTTCAAGATCATCATCTTTAGAGATCATTGTCGCGTCATTTAGATTGGTATAGCTCTTGCTCCTGCAAATTTCAGAGTTCCTCACGCTACTCAACAGCATAAGCCAGCGCTTAGAAACACAAGCCGCTGCACCCCTTTCACGGCCTCCAGGCAATCGTCTGAGGATCTCAAATAAGCATTCATCAGGAAGAGTTTCAAGAGATGGATCCTTTGACCGGTCTTCGACAACAAACGGGCCACTAATGCGTGCCCTCTTCCTAGGAGGACAGTAGACTTCAGCATGACCCAAAGACAACATGAGACCCAAATCTGCAGAACATAATGATCCGCCAGAATAGAACTCATCATCACCTGAATTCCAAGGAGCAAAACGTTGTCAGCTATATTTCCCCTTAAATTAACATGCTATATAGCATACTAAATTTTCTCTAATGAAAGAATTCACAGATATCCATCCATGCATATTTCTTATGGATTTTCACTTTAACTTCAAGTATAACAGATGAACAACTATAACATGTGGATTGAAGATGTAGATCTACCTATTATGTACATATTTTTCAGATCGGATAGTTGCAACAATTCAAGATACAGAAACCAAAAGAGTAATCTTTAATAAATTACCTATCTTTATTATAGATTCAAAACATAAGACAAATAAAGATCTATCAAACACAGAAAGTCTAGATAAAATTAAACTCTTCAAATCCAAAGATATAGTCTATTAAAAAAAAAAATCCTTTTTTGTCCATTTCAGTAAATTAATGCTCATATTCACCTCAACAATCATGAATCTATAGAGAGTTATAGACTCCATGATAAAAAAAATGATTGGATCTAAACCTAAAAAACTCATCTTTATTTCAGTAAATTAATAACCATATTCATCTCAAGTTATCAACAATCATGCACCTATATAGAGTTATAGACTATATCCATAATTATTTTTTAAAAGAAAATATGGATCTAAACCTAAAAAAATCATTTCCACTTTAGTAAATTAATACTCATATTCACCTCAAAAATCATGAATCTACACAAAGTTATAGACTTTATTCATGATAAACAACTTATTGGATCTAAACGTAAAAAATCCATTTCCATCTAAGTAAATAGTACTCATATTCACCTCAACAATCATGTACCTATACAAAGTTATAGACTTAAATTATTGGATCTAAACCTAAAAAAAATTCATCTCTATTTCAGTAAATTAATACTCATATTCAGCTCAAAAAACATGAATCTATACAAAGTTATAGACTTTATTCAAGATAAACAAATTATTGGATCTAAACCTAAAAAAATTCATCTCCATCTCAGTAAATTAAAGCTCATATTCAGCTGAAACATCATGAATCTATACAAAGTTACATACTTTATTCATGATAAACAAATTACTGGATCTAAACCTAAAAAAATTCATCTCCATCTCAGTAAATTAAAGCTCATATTCACCTCAACAAATCATGAATCTATACAAAGTTACAGACTTTATTCATGATAAACAACTTATTAGTCCTAGACCTCAAAAAATCATCTTCATTTCAGTAAATTAATGCTCATATTCATCTCAATACTCAACAATTGGAGCTAAACTTAAATTTCATTGAAATATGAACAACCCCAGAATTCAAAAAACATAAAAAAAATCAAAAAAATTAAGTTAGTTTAACTCACCACTGTAATTAACAAGAGTAGGCATGTCTGTTCTTCTTCTTTTTCTTCAGAAAACCCAAAGTGTAAAGCAAAAAAGATGATATTTTGAATCAAGAAAAACACAACCCAGATTAGATCTTTGATCAAGATTTGCATTCCAGATGAAAAAATCCAATTTTATCAAGAACCCCAACAAAGTAGGGGCAAAAATAGAGAGAGAAAATAGTTAAAGAGAGAGAAAAGGAAAGAAAGAATGGTTCTTTTTCTGGTTCAAGAATGGGTATTATATAAAATTATTAGTATATAATATAGTACTAGTTATTTTTTACAAATTAAATGTATTTGGTGAGTTCAATGAATCATTCCCTAAAACCGGTATTTTCAGTTTATTCTTCAAAGCTAAGCCACTTGTGTTCGTACTCAGTACCTCGAACCAGCTAAAACACTGTGTTCATTTCCGCTATTTCTTTCTCTATATTGTTTTGAACTATTTTTTTTAGGTTTATCGAAAATAGACTTTCTACTTCTAAGATAAGGGTAAACTATGCGTACATTTTACGCTCTTCAGACCTCATTTTGAGAGATTACACTGAGTGAGTTGCTGTTATTGTACTCTTTCTGTTCCATTTTAAATATCGATTTAGCTTATTTGACGTTTAAATTAGCGCTATTTATTAGATATTTTTTGAGAATTATATACTCCAACTCGTTTTTACTGTATCTCATGGACATCTGATGCTGATGTGGCATATAAATATTGAAAGTGTTTAGATGATCATTTTATAAATTGGAGTGTTCAACTAATCACGTAACAGACACGAGTTGAGGCATACAAAGTTGGTGAATTTATTTGATAGTTGAGATCAAATTTAACTATTTATTTATGCATTATGAACTATATTCATCGGTTATGTTGCTAGTCATTTATCGATCGAGACGAGATTTTGAAAGTGTCTCGCGGACATCTGATGCTGATGTGGCACATAAATTTTAGAAGTGTTTAAATGATCATTTTGTATGTTAGAGTGTTCAACTGACATAGATGAAATGAGATTTCTAAATATGCAAGTTGAAGGATTAATTACTTGATAGTTGAGGCCAAATTTAATAGTTTATTATTGTATTATACACTATATCCATCGATCATGTTGCTAGCCCTTTATTGATCGAGATCATAAGTGTGTGTGAGGAACGATTCAGTACGACAAGACTTATGGTGGAAATAAATAATCTACTCGTGACGCATGTTTTGAAAGGAAATTTCTTGAATTGCTTTTATGTTGATGTTTTAGTCTTTGATTATAAAACTCTTTTAAAAAAAATTGTTTTTCTCTCCTGGCGTCAATTAGGAATCAGTGAATCAGGTTGCTCATTGTTTTGCTAGAGCATTTACTCCTATTTCTGATTTCAAGGAGTGGAATATTATCCCTCGATCTCTCATTACTTATGTACTCGTGTTTAATTTAAATAATACATGATAAATTATAGAGCAAAGTTCTCCCTGCATCCTTGAAGTAGACTATCAAGAAATTATAAAAAAAGAACTAACTTTTTTAATGTTAAAGATATAATTGAAAATAATTATCCACTTTACTTTTGAATTATATTCTTAAAGTGACAATATTTTGAACTAATACAACAATTAAAATGAGTTAAACTAAAATAACAGTTAAAATGAAAAGAAAAAGTAATTTTTTTTAATTTCTAAATATAGCTCAAACTTAGAAAAATAGTGTTTTAATTTTGTTTGGTCGAACTTTTAAGAAGTTAAACTATTTCTTCCTTATAAAGTAATAACAATAATATCAATAAGAAAAATTAGATAATACTTAATTATTTACTAATTTTTACCTTAATTTTTCATTTTTATATCTTTCTATTTTAAATCATATACTTAATAAGTTGTGGGTGATTACTCATGTCCTGTCTAATAAATTTTTTGCTTAGTTTTATTAATGTAAAAATTGTTTACTTGTATATAACAAGAATAATTGCTTTGGAATTTGGAAGTACAGCTCATTCAAAAGAATTGCCACGTGGATTGACTCATGATGAAGTGTTACATTTTTTTAAAATTATTTTTTTTAAATTATTGTTTTAAGAAAATAAAGTGTGACATGTTTTTTTTTCCAGTTTTCTACAGTCTGAAAAGAACAGCTTGCATTTTTTGCAGTACAATGAACTTGTCCTTCTAATTTTAAAAAATTAAAAATAAAAAGATTAAAGAAAGGGACAGAAAGATAATATTGCAACTTGGCAAATGGCTACTTTTTAAATACTACGTTTTTAATCAACTTTTAATTAACAAAACATGGATTAATTAACACTTTAATCACGAAATGCCACTCACGTCCACTACTAATTTTTTATTTTATGTTTTTTAAAAAAAATGGGATTTTTTTATTATACTTTTTCTTTGATAATCCATTAATTTGAACTACTTAATTCTAAATTTTCAGAGATCTCTACTAGCTAGTGAGAACGTGTCTTTTAATTTGGTCTATTCTTGCATTGATTTATGCATTTTAAGTTTGAGTGTGCACAAGTAGTCACTTAAACTATCATAAAGTTGAACAAGTAGACACACATGTCCGACATGACATATCTCACGCAATTTGACATGTAAGACTGTGCATCTCATGTGATTTGACATGTATGACGCATGTATCTACTTGTTCAACTTTATAATAATTTAAGTGTCTTACTTGTGCACGTTCAAAGTTGAAGAGCATAGATCATGCCAGTTGAGACAAAGTTAAAGAATATGTTTATGTATTATGCTTTTCTGTTATTCAGATATCCATTGACTCGACTAATTTTCATACGTTGTAGTGCTTAAAGAGAAAGTGCTTCCTATCACAAATTTTTTTATTTTCAAGAGCTCGAATCAAAATATTTAATGAAAAGTGAAAAAATCTCATCTAGCACTGATAAACGAACTTTATAATTTTTTTTGTTTTGTTAAGCCTTCTGTTATTTAAATGTACCCACTAGCTAGCCCGATTAATTCGATCGCACCTCATAGTACCTAAGGGGAAATAATGTACCCACTAATTTTTCTTTTTCATTTTTCAGATTTAAACCCTACAATATTTTTAATTAAAGATGAAAGAATTTTATCCATCGAGTACACTATATAATGCGCTCTTAGTAGTCAACAAACTTTTCAATTACAATAATATATCTTTATCTTGAATATTATTATGAAAAAAGAAAAGTAGCTTAAAGTTGAATTCTATTTGGGGGTGGGGTGGGGTGTGGGGTGGGAGTGGGGGGTGGGGGTGCATCATGAGTCATGACCTAGTGGAGCCAACAATGATTTAATTGCATGAATGAACGTACAATTGATAAATACGTCTCAATTAAGTGAACCTCTTTTGGAAATTGCTTTAATTTTGTTTGAATCTTCAAAACACAAACAATAACAATCAGCATCACTAGTCGCGGCGAAATGGATAAGATTTCTCTATTATTAATTAAAAAAAATTATTTCAAATTTAAATTTTGAGTGTAAAAATATTTTGTTAGGGAGCACTTCATTTTTAAATAAGTTTTATGCAAAGCGAATTTAAATTATCAAAGTTCAATATGAATATGGAAATTGGATAAAAAATTACTCCCTCCGTCCCATTTTATATGGCATACTTTAACTTGACACGGTGTTTAAGAAAAAAGAGAAGACTTTTAAAACTTGTGGTACAAAATAATCCTTAAATATTTGTGTGGTTGTAAATCATTTCATTAAAGATAAAAAGAGAATTTCAAAGTTAAAATTATTCTAATTATAGAAAGGTGACATTCTTTTTGAGACGGACTAAAAAGGAAAGTGTGCCACATAAAATGGGACGGAGGGAGTAATAGACAACCCTTTGGTCTATTCTAACAATGTGTGTCTGAAATTATTGGGAATTTTGTTGCTTTGACATTTGGATACCTTTAAATAGCTTTCATCTTTTGGACTTGTACGTAGGGCACAAAAAAAAAAAAACTTTATCTCAACTTAGACTTTTAATTTTCCACCTCAATATTTGATATTTGTATAGAGTTTGATCAAAATAGATTTGCACTAAAAAGTTTCATGTTGAGATGTAGAATATTCTCTAATAAAAAAGATTTTATATTTAAACATAGTCGAACTTGAAATTTCAGGTTAAGAATAGAGAAATATCTACCCGATTAATCGTTTATCTCTACTTGTTAGAAAGAAAAAATAAATATAACATTAATTATATTCTTGAGAATAAAAATCTTTATTATTCTTTCTCCATCATGAAAGGAAAGTAGTTGTTACTATTTGGATTAAGAGAGATAGTTGGATAATTAGATTATAAGTTGATTAAATTATCTTATAGATACCTTTTAACTTATCTATTTATGCACTTAGTAAATATTTTAAGTACTTATAATTTAAATGTTTATAAGTCAAAATTAGTTACCATATGATATTTGATTAAACATATTAAATTTTTAATTAATTGGATGTGCATTGTTAATTCTTTTGCTGGTGAATATTCATAAGTTTATCATAATTATTAATTAACCGACTTAATTATTTACGTGTCATGTTAAATTTGTATTATTGTTCGCCTGTTACTTTCTATTTGACGATAATATATATTGTCCTATCAATACCCAAATTATTTTTGTGGACATATATTATTTTTGTAATACTTTATAAAAGTCATTTTTGCTACAATTGGGAAAGGGGTACGTAAGTAGAGAAATTATGTACAATGAATTTGCTATTAATTGTGTTGACAAAAATTTATTGGATAAATCCAATGCATGGCTAAAAATATATATAAGTCAAAGAATATCCAATTTTGTCAAAACCATATAGTACATATCATAACATTTTGGTTACTTCTTTTTGGTACATAAATTTCTTTTTTTTTTAATGACTTGGTCAATGCAATACTTTGTATATTTTGGTTTACTACCTGATGTTCAGTATCTGTATTGAAACTCGATTAAATTTGAATCGCGTGTTGTACAACCCATTTTGAAGCCACCGCTTCTAACAAAATTTTCTTCATTTTCAAGGCTCGAATCCAAAACTTCTGATTAAAGGTGGAGATCTAGAAATCCTAATAATCTCACCACAATCCATATAGTTTCCGTAGTTACTAAATTCGCAATGATATATATTAAAGGATCTAAACAAACGTTATTAGATTCGTCTGAACTTATAACTGATACTCTCCTTCTGCCCTTGTTTATTACTATCAAAGAATGTGATGAATAATTGAAATCCTCAACTTTATAATTAAATAAAAGGACCGGATTTGAAATTGAAGGTCAATGAATTTCGAATATTAGACGATTATAGAAAAAAAAAACTCTATAGTCATTTTCATAGGGGTAGGTACCTAGGGTATATATGGAAACAAAAATTGTGGAATCTTGTCTATATAAATCTATGAGAAAGAAGATTACGAAAGCTAACATGTCGACCTATATATATATATTGATTCCAAAGAAATAAAACAAGCAATTCACACCAAAAATGGATTCAAGAATTAAAGTTTATCGGTTCTGACGATCTTTAGTTTGCCACGTAACCTACAATTTACATAGTAGACATTTACTTTAGATATGCGATTTGGGATCATGATTTCAAATCAGCGTTTGAATATGTGAATTGGGTCACGATTTCAAATTCTAAACTTTCTAAAAAATATAGGATTTGAGATTCCAAATTAGCATTTGGATATGCGATTTTGAGATCATGATTTCAAATATTAAATTCTCCAACAACAAAATTTTGTATTCCAAATTGTGGTTTCGAATTTCTTTTAATATTTTTTGTAAAAAAAAAAAAGGCATCATTTTAAATTTTATAAAAGAGACTCATGCTCGACGTGAAGATATAATTCGTATGGCCATGTGAAAAGGTTATATTAAAGAATAACTAGTTACAAGTATTATTGACTAGTGAATCTTTCTAAAATTATGTGTATTTGAAAGTTCGTAATCGTAAATATTTATTTAAAATAAAAGGAACATGAAAATATGCGATTCAATAAGACGCCTTAGGATATTTCGATATCTTGTTTATAAACTATAGTTTGCTCATTTGATAATAAAATTGTTTAAGAACTGGAGAAATGTTAATAGTTTTTTCACAACTTGTGAGATTTTCATGTTTACAAGAATAAATACATCTTTAGAAATTTAAATTGCATCTCTAAACAAAACTTTAACTTCAAATCATCTCAATTTGTTATATGTATATATTGAGTGGATTTTTCAATATACTTTGAACAAACATTTTTAAAAAAGATGCATGGGTTTCATGTATTTGAACCTAATTAATAATATTATATGCATAAACTTTTGTTGGGTTCAAATTTGTACCAAAAAATGTGTAGGACACCATGCATGATGTTGCCAATTTCTAAAAGGACTAGCTACTACTTCACACGTAATTAAACTTTTTGAAAATTTTTATGTCTATGTGCATGTATATATTATATTAATTCAAGACCTAATGCATATAGAGACTGCTTACCTAATGGCTATGATC
This sequence comes from Jaltomata sinuosa, assembly GCA_003996215.1. Lineage (NCBI taxonomy): Eukaryota > Viridiplantae > Streptophyta > Magnoliopsida > Solanales > Solanaceae > Jaltomata > Jaltomata sinuosa. The sequence goes on from QJPP01000091.1 coordinate 108,106, forward strand.
ATTTTGATTATTGGAACTTTGTAACATCATCAACTTTAACTTTTGTGTTTCAAGACCTAATGCATATAGAGATATCTTATTTTTTTGGTGTTAATTAGTTAGTAGGACGAAAATATTATTTCAAGAGCATTTATGTATAATTTGGACAAATACTATGATACTAGATGTGAATCCCCACCCTTTAACACGAATTCAGACCTTGACTCGAGACCCAACTTGACCCCAACGTCAATCCGAGACACGACGATCACGACAGGGGTCGGGGTCGGAGTCGAGTTTCAAGTCAGGATCCAAAGTCAGGTCTCGAGTCGAGAGTCGAGTGTTGGGTCCCGAGGTGGGGATCGGGATCGGGAGTTGGGTCTAGGATCAGGGTCGGTGGGGAGGCTGAAAGAGTGTTTTGGAAATTATTTTCCTTATAATTACTTTATGTAAGGAAGTCATTTTCCTTAAATTGGAGGAGGATGAATCTATTTAATTTGGAAAACATTTAATCCAACCAAATATGAAAAAATTGAAAAATATTTTCTTTCGTATCAAACACATCCTTCATGTCTACTGATGATGGTGTGATTCTTTTTATATACTATTAGTGTAATTTAACTTGGTGCAGCAAGCAGTTTCACTTCTTATGAATAATAATTAATTATTATAGTACGATCTTTTAAGTGATATGATAATGAAAAAATAAATATTTCATAGTATATCATGTGTGAATTGGAACTATGGTGAATAGAAGTGTTAAAAAAAGATGAGATAAACCTAAAATTACACAAAAGAAATTATTTTGAAAGACCTATTATCTAAGTATTATAGAAAATATCTCATTTGTCTTGAAATATCACATAAAGTAACCAAACAACTTTTTCTTAATCAAAATGTAACTCAACTTTGTCTAAGTATATTATAGCAAATATTACCTTTGTTTTCTCCTGAAAACTTTTTCTGATAATCCGGTAAAGTTGAGTGACTTTTAGTTATAAAAAATAATTTAGTGACTTTCGTGTTAATTACTTAGATAAAATTGAGTATTTTTGTTAACAAAAATTAAATAATTTGATGACTTTGGTACGTACAATAAAGTGAAAATGGAGTGACCATTCACGAAAGTAACCCTTTCAAGGGTCGTTTGGTAGCTGATTTGGAAGTAGGCTATACATGTATTAAATCCTGCATAAGTAATACCACGTTTGGTAGCTTGTTAGAAGGTAAATTATTCATGTATAAAATTAATACGGTGTTTGGTTTGCAATTTAGAAACCCGCATAACTAATACGTGTATAAGTTAGGAGGGAATCTATGTATTATATTATGCAGGATGAGGATAGAAGGTGGAATAAGTAATACATGTATAACTAATACATAAATAACTAATACCTGCATAAATAAGACATAGATTTCATCATAACTAATCTCTACATTATTAATACTTGCATAACTCTAACCAGCTATCAAACGACCCCTAATTGTTTTAATCAAAAGAATATATGTTAGACCATATAGCATATGAAGATAATGAAATAACTCACATGAAAAAACTAAACACTAACAACATGATAAATATGTATCTATTTGAAAATGAAGAGAAAGAAGATATTAGGATATTAAAACACTTCAATAATAATGATGATTGATCTAGTGATAAAAGCGTAATTCGTAATCATGTGTAAGTTATATATATATATATATATTAAAATAAAGAAGGATAGAAGAACGATTCTATCGTCTATCGAACTTCAAACTATGTGTCATTGACTCTCGAGAATTTTTCGATGAGGAACTTTCATAAATAGCAACAAATAGGAACTTAATCAGGCATTCATAGCTACACATTGTCTAATTATATTTCGTAGCAACATTTTCAAAAGCAATTGTATAATCTCGGGATACAAATACGAATACAGATATACAAATACAATAGAGTTGAGTGTTGATTGAGAGAATATATAATTCGATCCGTATTGTATATTTTATAGAATCTCAGCATACAAATACAAATACAGACATACAAATATAGATATGTATTATATATTTTGTGAAATCTCAGTATACAAATACAAATACAAATATAGTTGAGTGTTGATTGAGAGAACGACATACAAATACAAATAACAATAATTTTAAAATATAAGCTGCGAAAATACAATTGAAATAAATTATTACTATGAAATATAATTAGACATGAATATTTGGTATGTTATGTAATATTTTCTTTTTTATTATAAAAGTGGAAATTAGTTAGTATAGAAAGAGGTGCATGCATTTTATATTAGAAAAAGGAAATTATTCCCTCAATCTATGGGGATATTTATATGATAAAATAAATTGTAAATCAAGTAGTGGGAGCAATGCATTGAATACAAGTTATTGCATGTATAATAGATTATTAATTGATAGCCAAATTGTAGATTTAAAAACTTTTAAAACCAAGCAATGCCAGTTCAGCATCAACTAATTAATTAACACACTAATTGATTCAAAATTAAATGATTATTGAAGAAGACAAAAACTGGGTTGGACAGTATTTTAACTATATTAAATAATATGCTAAAAAGGTGTTTTAATTTAATTCTCAAGCAATGGGAAATAAATGAAGATAATTAGCACTAGATTATGGTCTAGGGATAATAAAAGCGTAATACCTGATGTGTGGATTATGCACACATTATGAATCGGAACCATGGCGCTAGTGATGGAATCATAATTTTCACTTAGAAAATTCAAAATATAACACATAAACACGTGAAAAAATCAAGAGAATATATAGTATATATACATTAAAAAAAGAATATTTGACTTATCTATGCCGTGTAATTGTTCATCGAAAAAGTGTGAATTGATACCTTTTATAGACAAAAGTGGCCCTTCGCGAATGATGCAGTCAGTCTTTTCACTATGGGATTAAATTATAAAAAGTAAGCAATCACGAATAAAACAGTTGGATTTAACATCTATTATATATACAAAAAAAATAATTTTGATATTTTATATACAATGTAATTTTTTGACGAAAGGAATTCATATAGTTCCGCCTCTCGGGCACATAAAAAAATATGGTATTTAAGTGAAGAAGAACTGAAGAATGAAGTACGTCCATTGTCCACTAACTTTTAGATCGTATACCACTGGCCCTCGAGAATTTCTACGTTACATGAGTGGAGATTAATTAATAATTCCAGCTAACTTTTTTACTTAGGAATTCTTAATAAAATTATATATGGTGCTTAGTGATAAAAGAGTAAGAATTAAGTAATCAACTATTGAAGCCACACACGGTTTTGCATTTGTTTAATACAAATAGTTAATTTAATTATATAGTATTAAAATACTCATAATTAAGCTCATTTTAATAGTACCAAGCATTTATTTTAAAATATTAGATCTGAAGATAATATAATACTACAAAATGCAGATAGCAAAAAAAAAAAAAAAAAAAAAAAAACCAGGGATATGTGATCTGGTCAAATGGGGTAGTTGAATATTTGCCATACCCAGATTCATTGTAATCTTCATCATTTTTTTAATAAAAAAATTGTTTTTTACCGAAAAAGATTTTATGGTATCGGACGTAAAATCTCAGACGTTTTCTAATTGAGGTTGGCGCCTATAATTAAAGGAGATAATTTTTTTAATGTAGTTAATTAACTTAACTATCTAATAGACATATGTAATCGAAAGTGTATAATTGGAATACTTTATCATGTGTTCACGTGTTCAATTAAAATAAATAATAGTTCAAGTGTCTAAATGAATTTTGCTGGTAAATTTAAGCAGCTGACTATGTATTGAGCCAAAAAATAAATTTATCAATTGCAACTATATTGCAACTAATGACATTTTGTTGTCAATCACTAAGACAATTATTGGATTCCCCAACTGATTTTTTTTTTTATCAGAAGCTATCATGCAACTTGTATATTTGAGAGCACTTGAGAAACATTTGATTTTTTTAAAAATAAAAGTTATATTCTAATGCGTTTATACACATCTTGATTATTCAGGCGAATACTTGTTTATGATTTCGAAAAAAGTTTAGGGGATAGTAAAACTTTTGCAAAGGTAATGATATCGGAGTTTGTTTGTGCACCCACACCTTAGCTATTATGACGATTACATGCTTATGAATCGAAAAAGTTCTTCAAGGGATAATAAATAAGACTCTCGCAAAGATCGAGTGTGTAACTGAAAAGCTGACTCAAATTCAGGACTCAGGGGGTACTTATGCTTTTTCACATCAACTTTTTTTTTTTTGCCATTTTTTTGGGCCTCACAGGTGGGCTGAGTTCTGTTAAATGTGGGCTGGGCTGCCTTTTTGCAGCTTCTAAAAGCCCATCAAGTTTTGACAACTTGATTTTTTTCATATACATAATTTATATATGGCCAAGAATAAGAATATTGGAAGAGTTCATTTGCAACATCAATTAGGAAAATACAAAACAAGACATCCTTTTTAGTTCCTGGATACGGAAAAATTCTTGTTAGGGAGCATTTCCCCAAAATGGCCCTACGCGACACGAATCTGGATTAGTCGGGCTCTCTAATACGGATACCAGATAATGGATGAAAATAAAAAAAGAGAAACTTTCGTAAATAGCAACTAATAGGAACTTAATGATGCCTCCATAACAACACTTTGCCTAATTACAATCCGTACCAACACTTTTTATACCAATTGTATAATCTCGGCATACAAATACAAATACAACAAATACAAATAGAGTAATCTCGGCATACAAATACAAAACCGTTAGACATCCTTCTAGTTCAAGATCTTTTTATCTTACCAACAAAAAGTTGCAGGATGGATACGATTCCTCCATTCTTAACTAGAGGCCTCGAGTTTGAGCGTAAATATCAGACATCGTATGAGAAACCAAACCAAAAGAGATTTTTTCAATTCAGAAATTATCTTTCCAAATAGTATTCAAGCAGGTACTCTAATATATGTTACTCGCTTTCCTTAAGTCCGTTCATGTTTAAACGAATTTAACTTATATATACTGACAATGTAAAGTCCGCTATCACAGTATAATAAGTGACAAGTTGTTTGCCTTGATTTCAAATTATTAATTTCACTTATTATGAATAGTCACCTATAGTTACTTTTAGACGACTTGATAGTGAAAAAATTCTTTGAACTTCTGTTTCAAATCATCTAGCATATAATTATCCGAGGAACGAAATATATGACAGATACCAAGTGCAGGATATTATTGCTAATTTACAGTAGTGAATTTAAAGTTGTTTTTTCGTCCCGTCCACCTGTTTGAACATAATAATGCAGGGGCGGATCTCGAACTCAGGGAATTAAACGGGAAGTGGTTCCGAACCATAAAGTTAAAATCCTGTTTCCGACTCTGTAACAACGTTTTAAGCTTCAGATAGACATGTATTACCCACGCAACTGCAAATATTGTGCATTTTCAACTGTAAATCTTTCAATTTTGTAACAGATAATATACAAAGCAACATTATTGGCCTTTAATCTAAGAATCAAGTATATGTTTAGCAGTCTGTTTCACTACAAAAAAAAGGAGATGTTAGTTGAGTTATTAAAGGAACAAATGGATAACACTTTTTTCAACCTTCCAAGATTATCTTAGATTAAGAAGTTCCCAAAAATAAATTGTTGTAGCGTAATGCTTATGCCAAATTTGTAAATTGATATCACTAAGTTGTTTTCTTCGATTTTATTATTATCTTGTTATTTCCTTTGTTTCGGTTGTTATAAAATGATCAGACCAACTATGTTGTATGAGGTGGAATGCTGGCCGATCAAGAACTCGCACATCCAGAAGATGAGAGTAGCGGAAATGAGGATGATGATATGGATGTGTATGCATACTAGGAGAGACGGGATTAGGAGCGAAGCTATCGGGGACAAGATGAGAGTGACCTCCGTAGTGGACAAGACGAGAGAGGCGAGACTGAAATGGTTCGGGCATATGAAGAGAACATGCACAGATGCCCCAGTGAGGAGTTGTGAGAAGTTGACTATAGTGGATATAAGGAGAGATAGAGGTAGGTTGAAGAAGTCTTGGGGAGAGGTGATTAGAATGAAAATGGTGCATCTGCAACTTAACGAGGACATCACCCTAGATAGGAAGATATAGAAGTCGAGGATTAGGGTAAAAATTAGTAGGTAGTCGAGCGTGTCTAGTTCCTTCTTCAGTTTTGTTAGTATTACTCTCCTACTATTTTATTCTTCGATTTTAGTATTACCTGTTGTTCCTTTGCTTCAGCTATCGTATTATTTGTTCTTCTTGTTGTTCTTTTCTTCTTTGTATTTACTTTACATACTTGTTGTTTGGTATGCTTTACTTAAGCCGAGGGTCTATTGGAAACAACCTCTCTACCTTCACAAGATAGGGTAAGGTTGCATACACACCATCCTCTCAGACTTCACTTGTGGGATTAGACCGGTATTTTTTGGTTATTGTTGCTATTGTTCTTTTCCCCATTATTTTCTACATGGATTTTCGCTATTGTATTTCTTTTTCTTACTGATGTTGATATGCTTTATTTGAGCTGAGGGTCTATCGGAAACTAATCTCTCTACCCTCACAAGGTAGGGAGATAAGGCTTCGTACGCAACATCCTCCCCAGACCCCACTTATGGGATTACACTGGGTATGTTGTTGGTATCATTTAGTTGTTGTGAACAAATATTTTCTGTTATGTGTTACACATGGTTCTGCTTTTAAGACAGCAAAGCTGGTCCTGATCTGTATATGTGGACAGGAAAATTTATGTAGGAGATATTTGTCTCAAGTTTACGTTTCTACTTTCTCTTGGGACCACTGAATGATCAGTGTTTGGATTGGAATCTCCCTAGTTTGATTTCTTCTTCTCTATAATTTGAAAAAACTCGTGGAGAACGAGATGGAAAACGGCAGAAGATACGCGTAAATCCATCACTATCTCGGAAATTTGTTCGAAGGTACATCTCGTTTCGTTTATGAACACACTGGTTTTGCAGAAAATTTCTCTGCAGTGTGTGTTACACATGATGCAATCAATCTTGATGGAATTAGATGTAATTCAGGAGTTCAACTAACTAACTAATATATATATGGATTATGATGATTGATTTTGTAAGAACATTCTGTTATTTGCCGAATACATAAAAAAAAGAAAGATGGGACCTCTCTTTTTCTTTTATTCACTTGTTTGGCTTTTGTTGCTAATTAGTCAAAGCTTTTCTTCTTCCTTTGTGCATCATCTTTGCTCTCCCAGAGAAGCTTTTGCTTTGTTTAAGTTCAAACAACCCTTTGAGATTACATCCGATGCTAGTTTGACGTGTGATACTTCTTCCCCCAAAACAGTCTCATGGAATGAGAGTAGGGATTGCTGCACTTGGGATGGAGTCACTTGTGACATGTTAACGGGGTACGTTATTGGCCTGGACCTTAGTTGCAGTCAGCTTAATGGAACTATTCATCCCAATAGCAGCCTCTTCCAACTTCATCATCTTCAGATACTAAACCTTTCTGGTAATAACTTCGGATGGTCTTCAATCCCAAATGGCGTTGGCCGCTTGAGGAATTTGAGGCATCTCAACCTTTCTGACACTAACTTTGATGGTAAAATCCCAACAGAAATCGCATACCTTTCCAATTTGGTTTCACTTGATCTTTCTATTACTTATATGAATGGATTACAACTTGATCAGAGAACATTTGAAACACTGCTCCAAAACTTCACAAATCTAGAGGTAGTTTCTCTCTCTTTTGTCAACATCTCATCTCCGATACCTGTGAATATTTCTTCCTCTTTAAGGTACGTGGATCTTGTAGATACTAATCTGCGAGGTGTTCTCACAGAGAGCTTCTTTCTTCTGCCAAACTTGGAACAACTCAAGTTGACTAACAATGATCTTCTCAAAGGAGTTATACCAAAGCTCCACCCGAGCAACACTCTGTTGGAGTTGGATATTGCAAACACAGGAATCTCCGGTGAGTTGCCTGATTCAATTGGTACCTGGAGTTCCTTGAATCGCTTGGACCTCTATGGATGTCATTTCTCTGGTCGCGTTCCTGATTCCATTGGTAATCTTACACAAATTAGCTATATGGATTTAGGTAATAATCATTTCACCGGTCATATTCCTTCCACAATCTCTAAATTGAAGGAGCTCACATTTTTACGTCTTTCATCTAACATCTTTGGAGGCAAAATTCCTGACGTTTTCTCTAACCTCCAAGAGCTACGTTATTTAGATCTTTCTAATAACTTCTTCATCGGTTTGTTTCCTTCTTCGATTTTAAGCTTGACACATCTTGAAAGCTTATACTTGGCGAATAATTCCCTATCTGGCCCATTGCCTAGCAATGCAAGCATGCTTCAAAAGCTAACCGAACTGGGTTTGTCTTACAACTCACTGAATGGCACAATACCCTCTTGGGTCTTTAATGTTCGTTCCTCTGGGTTGTGGCTCACTGATAATCGATTTAGTGGATTAGTCGATGAGATCAAAACAAACCCAGCATTAGAATACCTGGATTTAAGTCATAATCAACTCAGTGGTTCTTTTCCTCAATCACTTGCGAATCTCACAAACCTTGTAAGCCTTGACCTTTCATCAAATAACATCACTGGTGATGCGGGAATAAATATCACTTTTCTTTACCTAAAAACTTTGTTGTTATCATCTTGTGAACTGAAAGATTTTCCACACTTCTTAAGAAATGTAAAGACACTTCAGTTTTTGGATATTTCTAACAACAAGATTCGTGGTCAAATCCCTAACTGGTTTAGCGGCATGAGGTGGGACTCATTGTGGTACCTAAACCTTTCACATAATTCATTAACAGGCCACCTACAACAATTTCATTACTATAATCTAGCGTATCTTGATCTTAAATTTAACTTCCTTCAGGGTCCACTACCTTCATCCATTTGTAACATCAGTGGCCTTGAATTTCTTGATTTATCTCACAATTACTTCAGTGACTCTATTCCACATTGCTTGGGCAGCATGGGTTGGCTATCTGTGCTAGACTTAAGAAGAAACAATTTCGTTGGGAGTCTCCCACCATTATGTGCGCAGAGCACTTCATTGAGTACCATTGTCTTGAATGGTAATCGTTTTGAAGGAACTGTCCCCATGTCGCTGCTCAACTGTGATGGTCTACAAGTTCTTGATGTGGGGAACAACGCTATAAATGACATGTTTCCAGCTTGGCTAGGATCTCTTCGACAGCTGCAGGTCCTTATATTAAAGTCAAACAAGTTCCATGGACCTATAAGTACCAGGAAGAAGTTTTACTTTCCCACGTTGCGCATTTTTGATCTCTCTCATAATGAGTTCAATGGCTCACTGCCTGCAGAAGTTTTTCGAAACTTCAAAGCGATGATCAAATTAGATGACAGAGACAAAGGTGAGATCGAATATATGGAACCACCGCTAATTAGAATTGGTAACGAAATGTATGAGGATTCAGTGAGCTTGGTGATCAAAGGCCGGGATATTGAGCTAGAAAAAATCACCACAATTATGACAACCATAGATCTCTCAAGTAACCATTTTGAAGGTGTCATTCCAAAAACACTAAAGGATCTTGGCTCACTCTGGCTACTCAATTTATCCCGTAACAATCTCAAAGGTGATATTCCAGTGGAACTGGGGCAATTGAATATGCTTGAAGCGTTAGATCTCTCTTGGAATCGGCTCACTGGAAAGATTCCGCAGGAATTGACAAGAATGAACTTTCTGGCGTTCTTAAACCTCTCTCAGAATCATCTCGTCGGACCAATTCCTCGTGGTCTACAATTCAACACATATGAAAATGACTCGTATGGTGGCAACCTTGATTTATGTGGTCCTCCTTTATCAAAACAATGTGGAACGAGTGATCCATCACATGTTCCTCAGCCATTTGAGTCCGAAGAAGATGAAGATGAGTCATATTTTTTAAGTGGATTCACCTGGGAATCAGTAGTCATAGGCTACAGTTTTGGACTCGTTGTTGGAGCTACTATGTGGAGCCTCATGTTTAAATATCGTAAGCCAAAATGGCTTGTCGAACTTTTTGAAGGCATTTTTCCCAAGAAAAAGAGAAGGCCAAAGAAGAGAAATCACAGACAAAGGACATAATGGAAGATTGAAAGACTGAACTTTTCTATTTCTGTTTTTCTCTTTTTAATTTTCTTTTAGTTGTTTGTATATGCTTGATAGCAACTTATAATTATATGTGTTATTTTAGCCGAATGATCCAGCTAAACGCCCAGATTTACTCGTTAACCACTATGACTTAGACATTGGAACAATGATCCAAATAATCTTTAACGTTTTGAATTCGAAAATGCCACTAACCAGATTGTGTCAACGTCATAGCATTAGGAACACTTTGTATAAGTCGATGTTCTTTTCTTCAAATGGCCGAACGCGTACGCGCAGAGGAGAGCAACTATTGAGCTGTTGACTGAAGTGATCCATACAGCCACTTATTGTTAGAACAACAAACATGAAAAAGCAAAGCAGTAAACTTTGTAGGCGCCACTTAGTAGGCGTTTGGACATAAAAAATGTGATATATGAAAAAAAAAAATAGCATTTGAAAAAGAAGTTTCAAAAGATATTTGAAAACCGAGTAATGTTTGGACGTGCATTTAACATGAAAACAATTAAACTTTGCGAGTGATTTTCTTTTTTCTTTTTTAAGAAAAAAACTACTCAAAAATCACTCTTTCAAACTTGATACTCACCTTTTAATAGAAAAATCAGTCCAATATATAAATAAATATTATTTTGAAAAGAAAAAAGTGAAAACTTTATGTGAACAAATGGGGAGATTTTAGTCAAAATTGTCCCTTATTTATGAGAGTATGTCTATTTTGATCCTTCAAATGTAACCTTGAGGATCTTTAGCTCCTTAAGTTTGCTAAAGTGAAGTATCTTTCGTCCAACTAATAGAACGGATTTAAAAGCTAACGGTGATTACCAAAAATCTAAAGTGGACAAATACTCATATCATTCATTATTTTTCGAAGAACGTACAAAGTCTAAAGTGGATAAATAAAGTGAACGAAAATAATAAAAATTATAAGAAAGATGAATTAAACTTTACATAATTTGACCACATGGCAAAATATAATTGGCTAAAAATGTTGGCCCTACTTATAGTCAACCCACCTGTCTGAAAATGACATTCCTCCTTTCTTTTAGTAAATTTGCGTTGGACACTTTGAAAACAATAAAGTATCTTTGGCTTGTTATGGCCACTCTAAACTTTGATTATAACGACAAAGAAAATTAAAAAAAGTTTTTAACTTCTAGCTCTATAAATATCTACTTCTTACGTCTCAATTTATTTATCTGATTTTAACTTGATACGAAATTTAAAAAAGTAAAGTTAACTTTTGAATCTTATGTTCTTAAATTAAAATTATGTGAAATATATCAAATTATTCTTTAATCTTATAATTTTAAACATACTACATAGAAAGTTAAAATCAAATCGTTGCCAAAATAGATAAATGTATTCCTTTGCATCAATTTAATGGTCTTATTTTCATTTTTAGTCTGCTCCAAAAAAAAAATTCTTTCACCCAATTCTTTAATTTGAACTTTCCACGTAACCTATGTAATATAATACATTAAAGATCATGCTGATACATTCTACGTATCCATAGTTAACATCAAAAGATTTAATTTTTTTTTTAAATTTCGTGTCAAATCAAAATGACAAACAAATTGAAACTTACACAAGATTCAAAGACTCACCTTTCAGTATACTTTCAACTTCCATTGATGAATCTCAAGATATAATTAATTTTTTTCTTTCAAGAATTCACCTTTTAGGAAAACCCAACCACAAGAAAACTCCAAAAAACAGATTAAAAATCCCATCTTTAAGTACTTTTTCCAACAATTTCAAGTTTCATTGAGTCTCAAGATACAATTTTTTTTCTTCAAAAATTCACCTTTTAGAAAAACCCCACAAGGAGAAAATTCCAAAAACAGATTAAAAATCCCACCTTTAAGTACTTTTTCCATCAATTTTAAGTTTCATTTAGTTTCAATATGTAATATTTTTAATTTTTTTTTCAAGAATTTATGTTTTAGGAAAACCCCACAAGAAGAAAACTCCCAAAAAAGATTCAAAATCTCACCTTTTTTAGATCTTTTCAAACATTTTCCTCTTGAACAAGAAAGAGGGATTCAAGAAAAAGTGGTGAAAAAATGTCATTTGTTTTAGGGGTTGTTATTGGAATAGCCGTTGGACTTGCTATTATAGTTGCTTTTGTGAAATCTGAAAATGCTAGATCCAAACAACGCACTGATCTGGTTAGTCAACTAAAGTCTTTGCCTTTTTTTACTTCAATTTTTTGGATTTTTAGTTATTTGTTTTTTTTTTGTATTTATGTGGGTTTTTTTTGGTTGAATTGTAAAGGCTAGTGGAATTGCTGCATTTGCTAGAATGACAGTGGATGATTCAAGAAAGATCTTTACACCAGAACAATACCCTTCTTGGGTTGTTTTCTCAAATCAGCAAAAGGTGAAGTCTTTTAACTTTTCTTTAGGGATGTGTTTGGTAGGACGTAGAGGCGGAGTCAGAATTTTTAGTTTATGGGTTCTAGACCACAGAGCCGAGGATCTATCGGAAACAACCTCTCTACCTCTGAGGTAGAGGTAAGGTCTGCGTACACTCTACCCTCCCCGGACCCCCACTTTGTGGGACTACACTGGGTATGTTGTTGGTTGGGCTCTAGACCGCAGTTCTTTTTGCTTTGTTGGGCTTCTGAAAATTATGTTGCTCGGACTCTCCAAAAATGTTGCCGTACCCGTGTCGGATTCTCCAAAGTTGCTCTACTTTTGTAGTATGTGACACGCACCCGTCAACATTTTTGAAGAGTCCGAGCAACATAGTCTGAAAAGACTATTTTTTACATCTTAGCGCAAATATAGTGTTTAAACTAAAGTACTGGACTTTGCCGTACTTTGAGCTAGGGATCTCTACCTGACAAGGTAGTGGTAAGGTTTGCGTACACTCTAGCCTCCCCAGACCTCACTTTGTGAGACTATACTGGATATGTTGTTGATGTTGTAGCTAAAGTAGTGTCATTTTTCAGAAATCTGTAAAATGACTTATTTTATGGAAATGTTTTTCGTGTTCGGTTGGAGAGTGGACAATAGTTTTCGGGGAATAACATTATTGAAGATTGAATCAGTAAATCGGATAGTGCTTTGATTAAAGATAATTGAGTATCAAAGATTGATAATAATGTTAAATGTTGAGATAATTGTTTGCTCCTTTTTGTACAAAATGTCCTCTGGCAACCAAAATCAGAAAATTAGTTATATTTTGGAAATAGAATTTCGGAAAATATTTTGTGATATAGCAAACACAACACTAATGTCCTTTTTCTGTTTTTGGGACACATAGTTACCATAAGATCATTGAGATTAAATTCCTGCATTATGGTAGCCCTTTATGGACTTCAATTAATGTCTATCTAGCATACATGTGATTTAATTTTTTCTTTTCGTAATGTGATTTAGAGCCCGTTTGGATTGGCTTATTTTAAGTGTTTTTTAAGTTAAAACAGCTTTTAAGTTGCTTATAGTGTTTGGGTAAGGTAAAAAAGTGCTTCTGAACACTTAATTTTAAGCAAAATAGCAAAAAAAAGCTAAAAGCTAAAAGCTGGAATTTCTAACTTAAAAAAAGCAGCTTAAAATAAGCTTATCCAAACAGGCTCTTAGTTTGTTGAGAGGAAAAGAAATGACCTTTATAATTTTTCAATTTTGTTCTTACAGTTGACGTGGCTTAATTCTCATCTTGAAAAGATCTGGCCATATGTTGATCAGGTCAGGTTCAATGTCTATACATAGTTTAGTTCTCTACTCCATTGCGATTCTGCAATTTTCCCTTTTTTCCCTTTTCTTTTCTAATTTCTGATTGTTGGGACTTCTTTGTTGCTAATTGAACCGGTGTGGGTATATGGTAATTCAGGCAGCATCAGAACTAGTAAAGTCAAGTGTGGAGCCAATTTTGGAACAATATAGGCCTGTGATTTTGGCGTCACTGAAATTTTCGAAGTTCACTCTTGGGACAGTTGCTCCACAATTCACAGGTTAGATGATGGCTGGCGTAAAATGCCGTAGGTGTCTCAATTCGTTCCAGTGTTTCAGCTTTGTCTGTTTGTATGTGTACATATATATGTGCGGTCGAGTAATCACTTATTGTTATATTATAAATAAATAGACCTTGGGCCTAACTCAACTCTAAAAGCTAGCTCAATAGATGAGCATTACCCAAGACCATATAAGGAGACCGAAGGACCACATCCCCACCAATGTCGGATATCCAACACTCCCCGCACTCCCAGGCCTGAAATGGAGCGTGGACAACATAATATGGGGGCCCAATATCGAGTAAAACAATGAATTGGGATGAGCCTGACTTTGATACCATGTAAGTTATGGATCTTGGGTTTAAGTCAACCCCAAAAGCTAGCCTAGCTCATCAGGGGAGGATTGCCCGGGTCCATATAAGTAGACCACTAGCCCATTCCCCAACCAATGTGAGACTCTTAACTCACTCTAATATTAGAAAAAAGAAAGAAAGAAAAAAAGATAAGAGTAAAACCATGAAGAAAAAGTTAGCCTTAATAGGCATGCACGTGACGTGATTTGTTTTGAAAAGGTTAGGGGATTGATCAACTGATATACTAGCAAACCTTTTAATTTTGACTCCCTAGTCACTGTTGTACTCTGTCTTTCCAATATTTTATGTACGGGCACAAATTTTAAAGCATCATATGTGATGAGGTAAAATAGTTGATTGAATTATAGTATTGACGTCTTAAAATAGAGAAAAGTCAAATGTCGAAATCATGCTTAGACTTAAAGTGATCAATGAGTTTGAAATTTTAAAATTTGTGAATAGTGTATTTGCTATTACTATGTCAAAGAAACTTTTGCAAAGTAGAGGCAGTGAAGTGTTATAGCAGGGTTGTGTCACACACAACTATGGTTAATGCACAACTTACCACTTTAGTAGACAACTTTTCTTTCTTCCCTCGTCGTTCTTACTTACACATCTATTTGACTGTTGCACTTTCTCCTTAATTATTTCATGTTTCACATTGAATAACTTTCAAGCACTTTTTTCCTTGCATAACATTACCCTGCACGGACACCACCACCATAAAAAAAGTCGCATAACATTTCCCTGTCATTTATAGCCTCCTTGAGAAGTCAAAATGTGACAAATAATTTGAGACAGACGGGGGTATAAAAGACATCCAAACCTCAAAGAGCTATCCTGTCGTCTCGTGTCAGTTGGTCCTTAATAAAAGAAACTGCTTGTGAGGATGAATCACATGATATTTAACAAATGCTTGATCTCATATGTATGTTTCGTTGCAGGGATTTCTATTATTGAAGATGGAAGTGAGGGTATTACCATGGAATTAGAGATGCAATGGGATGGGAATCCAAGCATAATACTCGATATCAAGACTTATGTTGGTGTAGCATTACCAGTGCAGGTAATTAGTTTCACGCCAGAGCTGTGCCACATACTTTAACTGCTTCACATGATATGGTCCTATTTTCTACTGAGATGCAAATTTTGCTGTCATCTCTGTGAATACTCAAATTGAAGGACGCACTGGTTTTACTTGATGTCCTCAAGCCTGTGTTTGTTGTTTCTGAAAGAGCTAGTACTCATTGAATTATGTTTTCTTAAAGAGCTTGTTGTTTCCCATTTCATCTGTTTGAAAAGAGGAACAAACAACTGTTTCAGCTTTAACTAATCTGTTTTTGTGTTCTACACTTGCAAATTATCCCATATGATTTGCATGGACATGCTCGTGCTTATGTGTTTTTCTTGGACTGACGACAAAATGAAAAGTTAAGGTCATTATATTCCTGCGATACGTCCTTAATAGTAATCTAAAAGTGTCTCTAGTAATATATACATTTGGTTTGTTTCATTTTCACTTCGTGAAAAATTCCCTTTTTTTGGAAGTATCAAGAAACTTCATGACAGCTTGATCCTTTCGTTCAATGTCGACCATTTTCTGCCAGTGTAATGTGCCAATTCAATTTGTTATAGCTACAGAAGCAACTACGGTATTATCTTGATGTAGTTTATTGTCTTTTTAATTTGTCCACAAGCATCATGTTAAGGGCTTTTCTGTAACATCAAATGTGTGTTTTGTCATTGTTCTGTTATGCCGGTGTCGGGAACTTAAGAGTCTTCTCAACTATTGGGGTAAACCTTCCCCTGCGCTTGTAAATGAATAGTTTCTTGGAATGATCTACTTGCTCCATGATCCTGTTCCTTTTTGTGACTTCTTGTTCTAACTTGTCCATTTTAACGTCATCACTAATTTATCCACGCAAGTTTCTATTTTCGTTCTTGAAATATTTGCATCAATGGTATCTTCCAACTTATATGAATCTGATTTTAACTTTGTGATTATTTATTCTCCTTTCATTTAGGTGAAAAACATTGGATTTACTGGTATTTTCAGGCTCATCTTCAGGCCACTTGTTGATGAGTTTCCTTGCTTCGGAGCTGTATGTTATTCTCTAAGGCAGAAGGTGTTGTATAAACCTCAATTTTTCTTTTATATCTTTCATTTGCCTGTGTATCACTTTGTGCACATACATGCACAGAAATCAACTTAAGCATGTTATTGATACTTATGCTTAAACAATTCCCGTGTGTGTGTGCAGATGGCACTTACTTTCACCGGGATAAGGCTACTCACGTGCACATCTCACACCTAAACTCTATACGGGAAATGACAAATAAATTTCTTTGTTTGCAGAAAAAGCTGGATTTTACGCTTAAAGTAATTGGTGGTGACATGACAGCAATTCCTGGCCTTTCTGATGCAATTGAGGTTTGTGCAAACTTTTACCACTTAATCTGTTTCTCAGTTTTGTTATCCTTCCACAACCATCAATGCAGTTTGATGTGGATGTGATTATTTTTGATAAAGTTGATGAGATGTAACGAAGGTAACGAAGGCCTAGAGATGCCATGGATATTTGGCTGGCGTAGTCAAGCCTCATTCTGTTTTCCTTGTTTCTTTTTCAAAAGAGAACGAAAGGAACAGAAAGAATTGAAAATTTTAAGTAGTGGTAATTTTTGTACTGTTTATTTTCATCCTTGTTTAGGAAATCCGGGAGCTTGATTCACGACCTGTAAACAAGATAAAACTATTTCTCATGTTTCTTTGGTAAACATTCTATGTTGTCATGCACTTGCCTAAAACTTCTATATTTCAATATGGATAACGATATTTACTTGAAATGGAAAATACAATTATGAGAATTAAGGAGTGTCGCGTGAAAACTTTCGAACAACAATTCTTTTGTTTCTTGATGCATTCTCTAAGATTATTCTCCTTTGAGAAAAGAGAGGAACAATGGATTTGCTGCTTTAAGTTGTTTGCATGAACTTGAATTTTTTCATGTAGTCGAAAAAGGGAACGCTCAACAAATGTTAGTTATGATTTACTACACTCTAGGTGTACTAATATGAATTTATTTCTCCAGGGAACCATCCGGGATGCTATTGAAGACTCTATCACCTGGCCAGTTCGAAAAGTTATTCCCATTTTACCTGGGGATTATAGGTATTGATATTAACAATGGATTCTTTGAACCATATTTGTGCTGCCCTGATCTTGGTCCAATCAAAACACTTTTCAAATATAAAATTTCCAAAGCCAGAATTCAGGATAAGTTTTGGAGAGTAGTCCACTCGACTTGTATCAGACTTCCATCCATTTTGCATTGAGCTGGGAAAGTCAAAATGTTATCTCATGCAATTTTGTAATTATCTCATGTTTTGATCGGAGCTGTAAAAGAAAATTTTTCAGTAGTACCTTCTGCATATATATTTTAACTGAAAAGACGAGTAAAACATTTAGATTTTGATTGTTAATCCTTATTGACATTCTATTTTCTTGTTTACCAGTGACCTTGAACTGAAGCCTACCGGAGTATTGGAGGTTAAACTTGTTCAAGCGAAGGAGTTAACAAATAAAGACCTCATTGGAAAATCTGATCCTTTCGCTGAATTATATGTACGCCCTCTACGAGACAGAATGAAGAAGAGCAAAATAATTGTAAGTTATTCATCTGTTTCCCTGGAAAAGTTTCTTTAATTAATTTGATCAAGTTAAGATTAAAGTAAACAATGTTCTTTTTCAGAACAATGATTTGAATCCAATCTGGAATGAGCATTTTGAGTTCGTAGTTGAAGATCCATTGACACAACACTTGGTGGTAAAAATCTATGACGATGAAGGGCTTCAGTCAGCTGAACTACTTGGATGTGCCCATATCCGTTTGAATGAGCTTGAACCTGGTAAAGTGAAGGATATCTGGTTGAAGTTGGTGAAAGATTTGGAAATTCAGAGAGACCAGAAAAATAGGGGCCAGGTGACGACTGCAACTCCTTTTTACGTTCCATGGCCATGCTTAGATACATACTATAGTAGCTAGAAATATATCATACAGAAAATATTTATGCACAAAATCAAAATGTTGGAAAGCTAGTGTTTTTTTCAGCAATAATTAAATTAAACTCCATTTTACCATTCTAGAATGAGTGGCACGCATGGTCCTGTGGATAGTATGAGTTTGTTCCTGCTCATAGCATTATTACTGATATGATCTTGATCCACCTCGTATATTAGACAGGACAGATTAAAGGGCGCGCGGGGGGTGTATGTAGCAGAATGTAAACCATCTGATGCATGATAGATGTCTCAATAAACCATTTGTATAGTCTATGTAGGAAAATTCTAGGTCTGCAGGGCTTTGGTCTAGTGGTAAGAGCGCAACGTGTGATATGTAGGTTAGCTCTACGTCATGAGTTCGAACCTACAGCAGATAAAAGCCTGGTATTTAAGTGGAGAAAGGTAGCGGGGTGGGTCCGTTATCCACTGAGTTTCAAACCTTGCGCCACTGACCCTGGGGGATCTCTCAGTTACCAAAATAAATGTACGAGTATCATAGGTAGTGATTTCGTTTCCCTTATGACCCCACGTCTCATCAAAACTCTATAATTTATTTCTCTCTTGAAATTGTGAGCAAACTTATAGTATAGTCTGTGTGCTCGACGTGCTAACTATTCTCATTATCTTTGGTTAGGTGCACTTGGAGCTATTGTACTGCCCGAATGGCATGAACAATGGGCTCAGTAACCCTTTTGCTCAGAATGAGTCAATGACTTCATTAGAGAGAGTTCTTAAAAGCGGGACAGAAGGGAAAGATGCTAGTCCAAACGGAGGTGAAATCAACAAAAGAAGAGAGGTCATAGTACGAGGGGTACTTTCTGTTACCGTGATATCAGCTGATGACCTGCCCCCAGCTGATATAGGGGGGAAGGCTGACCCCTTCGTCGTGCTAATTATGAAGAAGGCGCAGATCAAGAACAAAACCAGGGTATCCTTTCTTCATATTATTTAATTGTTAACTTCTCAGTAAATTCAGTAAATAATTTCCTTCTTTATTTGGTAAGTAGGAAAAGAAACAGTATGCCATGATCCTCATTTTTGGATATGATTTCTAAGTAGCTTTAGCTCGGGCTCCGTATTATACACTAGATAAGTACAAACAATTGATTTCAACCCCAGTAAATCAAATGAACTGTTGTAGAATCCCGAACTCAAACAACTTGTCGAGAAGAAAATAAAGAAACCCGAACTCAAGCCCATAAGGTTCAAATCCTGGATCCGCCTTTGCTAATATTTAGTCTATGGGAACCACAAAGTTTGTATTATTCTTGTTTACAGTAATTTGCCTTGATCGTCATTCATAACTAGATATATTGTCGAACGTTACTAACAACAACTACCACCTCAATTCAAAGCAAGTTAGGGTCGGCTATATGAATTTTCCTTGTCCATGTCACAACATCTGATCTCATCTAATTTTATATTTCCTTGCTTAGAGTAACTTGTCTTGACACTCTTCATTCATAACTAGATATAATGCTGATTATCACTTACCAAAATAAATATATAACGCTTATTATCTGTTTCCCTTAGGTTGTAAATGAAAGTCTAAATCCAGTATGGAATCAGACTTTCGACTTTGTTGTTGAGGACGGATTACACGATATGCTAATGCTGGAAGTCTGGGACCATGACACATTTGGAAAGGTAAGAGTATCTGCCCTAAATAAGTTCCATATGATTATCCCGTGACTATTTTGACACTATTTCCGTAGTTCACATTATGCATTTCTATCTTTGGAAACAATTTAACTTAAAACTTTCCATTTTACCGCTAGTGAGATGCTTTTATAGCCACACAAATGTTATGTCATATCTAATACCACAAATTTCAAAAGTCTTTATTTCTTTTATAGAGTCAAACTGCTTCATATAAGTTGGAACAGAGGGCGTATTAGTTAGAACTATCTCCCTTAGCATGTGGAACTGCTTAGAGTTGTGTTGACGTTTTAAACGTATAAGGTCACGGAGAGTTCCATATGGGAATGTATAAAGAACTAAGCCAATTAATCAAGATGCAAGATGTTGTATCTGAGGGGGTTCTCTCCTTTTAATCCAATTTGGATATTATAAAGGATTACCATTCCTTCTAGTCGAGCCTCTCGGTCTGTCATTATACCTCGAGAAGTAGAAAGAATTACAATCCCCGTTCCTTTTTTTTCCCTATGAAATGAAGGGTACGAGTAGGGTGAACTGACAACATTAGCCCATGCAAATATAAACCGTCCAACCTGCTCAAATCTGGGTGGGTTAATAGGGTGCGAGTAGAGGAGGAAACATTAGCCTAACCCGTCCAACATGCTCAAGTTTGGGCAGGTTATTAACCGCCCATTTATTAACTCATGCCATTTTGATAGTCCGATTCAGCCCATCTAAAAGTTGGGTTGGTTTGGTATTAAATACATTTGCCCACATGATCCATGAGAAACCTTATCAATTTTTTTTTTGTTTGATATGTTATATATAACCATGATAAAGAAAAAAATTATTAGGTAATTAAACAAATTACAAGAAAACAAACAAAGAAACTAAAATTTGGTAAGAGTTGGGCGTGTTGGGCTATGATCCATTGTTTAGCTCATCTTGATCGTGCCCATCTCAGCCAAGTAATCTTTGGGCAGGCAACTCATTTTGATCCGTCCAAATTTTGCCTAACTCGCCCATTTAACACCCCAAGGTGTGAGTATATATAAATTTCGGAGAGTACCCTTGTCATATCTTATTTCTTGACTATAGAATTGATTCATTTCGAATTCTTCCAACTTTCTTCACAGGATTTTATGGGAAAATGCATACTGACATTAACAAGGGTTCTAATGGAAGGCGAATACAAAGACACGTACGAATTAGCCGAGGCTAAATCAGGGAAACTGAACTTGCATCTCAAATGGAATCCACAGCCAATATACAGGGACTACCAGTGATGACGAACATCGAAACTTCAGTTTTATATTCTTGTTAGTTTTGTACAGGGAGTAAAGTTTCTTTGATTCCCTAATTGATTGGGAACGAGAACGACAGCATATAATCGAATATTTTCTGTACATTATTTGATTAAAAGCAGAAGAGATGTTGTAAAGCTGTGAAACTTTTGAAGAGAAACTGAAGTTGTAGCTGGACATGAATAAAAATGGAGTAATATTTCTTGTTGAAGTTATGTACTACTAGCAACTCAGTTTTTGTCCTTGGTTATATGACCGTTTTGCGTTTGTTGAAGTGTGTGACCATCTGAGCACTTTTATTTACTTAATGATGGCTTCGACAAGGCCTCTCGTGTGTGAGCTTGATTCGTTTTTCATGGGCTAAGCATATGAGTTTTATTTGTTTTGATAAATGGCTGGTGTAGAGACTCGAACTAGGGACAGCTGCCTACTATGATACCACGTTGAAGTGTGATGGATCATCTCATCTAAAAGTAGAATTTTTATTTGGTTTCCCACTCTGTACCTGCTTTGAGGCCCGATTAATTCGGATTCGTGCTGGGAAGTCTCACTTTAAGGGGTAAAATGCTCCTTATCACATGCGACTTTATACCCATGGTTCAAACCGAGATCTCTGGTTAAAGATGGATGAGTACTTACCGCTCCACCATAACATTTGATGGTGGATGAAATTTTTCTCCAAAAAAACTGAAAATTGTAAATCATGCAAAATAAGAACAAATAAATGAAGTAAATGCATTGTGAATATTCAAATAAAATAATTCTTCAGTAAACAGCACAAATTTTTATTTGAATGATCAATATTTGGTGGAAAATTAGCCAAATAGTCCAACAACAACAACATACCCAGTGTAATCCCACAAGTGGGGTCTGAGGAGGGTAGCGTATACGCAGATCTTACTCTTACAAGGTAGAGAGGTTGTTTCCGATAAACCCTCGGCTCAAGTAATTAGCCAAATAGTCCCAAGAAAGCAAATAGATTTTCAAACTAATTAGTTACCAAATAGGCCATAAAACTGCAACAAACTTGAGATTATGCTGCAGAAATATGTTTTCACAGTTGTGCAGTTGAAGCCCTGTTTAAAATGACTGAATGGAGACGATTTTTGTTCAACTTTCTCCGGCGATGATTCCGTCCCCTGCACGACCATAAATCGTATGAGTATAACTTCTACATACTGACAATGTAAAAGAAGTCGCCTAAATGATAACTACTGATGTTCGTCTATACTAAGTAGGATCAGTTCTTGAAAAGTAAGACAGGTTACCTGCTACAACAGGTTAAAATAATATAAGTGTATATAAGTTAAATCCATGTCGTGTTAATAAGATTGAAGACGAACTAGAATAGGCTGATTGATCTAGTAGAAGGACGACGTATACACAAAGTTGTTTAAAATAAAGATACTTTATCTACTATAACAAGTTAGTATATTGTACTGTCAGTATATATGAGTTAAATCCATGTTGCATTGATCTAGTAGAAGGACGACGTATATGCAAAGTTGTTTAAAATAAGACAGTTCTTCTACTATAACAAGTTAATCTAATGTACTGTGAGTGTATACATGTTAAATCCACGTTGCGTTATCTAGATTCAAGACGAACTAGAATAGGCAGATTGATCTAGTAGAAGGACGATGCATACACAAAGTTGTTTAAAACAAGAAAGTTCTTCTACTATAACAAGTTAATATATTGTATCGTCGGTGTATGTAAGTTAAATCCACGCTGCATTATTTAGATTAAGGCGAATCAGAATGGGCTAGAAAGACGTATAGGCAAAACATACTTCAACAGAAAACAAGCCTCATAAATCTGCTACTGCTTGGTAAAAGGTAAATTCTTGAAAGGTAGGAAGAACATACTGACCAGTACAGATTGTGTAACACGAACGAGTCGATTTTAACTTTCTTTCCATCGTCGTTTCTGTTCCAATGGTAGAATGCATGTGTTCTGTTCTTAATGTCTAGCGTAGAATGACCATAACTGGATTCGCGGAAAGCAGAATAATCTGGTTGAGGATCTCTAAATCTGCAGAGATAAACAAATGAATATGATATCCTATTTTCCAATAATTCAAACAAGAGTAAAAAAGGGCAGCTCGGTGCAGTAAGCATCCTGTGTTCATGCAGGGCCATGTCCCGAGGGAGTGTGATGTAGGCAGTTTACCCTAATGCAAGGACAGTGTCTGATTCCACGGCTAGAAACCGTGACATATAGGTGAACACAGAGACAACTTTTATCCTCTTTCCCAAAATACATATTTATAAAACCTTCATGCACTCTTTCGTTAATTTCCTAATATATGGATCGAGTAAATTCATGTACTCGGGATGAACCTAGCTTATTAATCTAGCAAGCGCATTGTAATGTCACTGACTAACGATTCTCTGCTATACAATGTAACTTACCTTGCAGCAAGACCTTCTTGATTTCCTCCATCACCAACAGTTACGTAAACAGGAGCTGATTTATCCGGTACAGGATAAGGATCACCACTCGAGACGTTAAAGCGTATATTTGATACGCGATACTGGAAAAGGAAAAAGAATTTTTTTAGCAATGTCAACTTCAAAAGAAGGAAATGAAGGCATATTGTCAACTCTGTTAGCTCATACTTCAGATATATACTCCCTCCGTTTCAATTTGTCTGTCTTGCTTTCCTTTTTAGTCTGTCTCTAAAAGAATATTTCTTTCCTTTTTTGGCAACTCTTTGACTCTTAACTTTCCACGTAGCATGTTTAAGACCACAAGATTAAAGGGCATTTTGATACATTCAACATATCTTTAGTTTAAGACTACAAGAGTCAAAGTCTTCTTTACTTTCTTAAACTATGTGCTAAGTCAAAACCAGACAAACAAATTGAAACAGACGGAGTATCACATAGACGATGAATGAAGTGACTTACTGATCGTTCATAGGCGTGGACATGGCCAGCAAAGACCACATCAACTTTATGTTCGACAAACCATGCTTCGAAGACGGATCTCATACTTTCTCCCTCCATGAAATGAGCTACATTAGTGTTGTAAATAGGAACATGCATAAGGACTATAAGCCAAGGAGTTTTCTCTCTGTCCACATTTTTGAATTCCTCTCTCAGCCACTTCCATTGTGGTGTGTATTTTACTGCATCATAAGAGACAATTATCGATATTTCTATAAACTTTGAAACAAAGGGACTTAAGATTGTTGCTTCGTGTTTAAGAAAATCAAGAAAGATCACTTTATTCTAAACTTGAAGAGGTTAGCACTTGGTGAAAATCATAAAATCAGTATTGTTGAAGAAGTGTATGACCGTCTCATCTAAAAGCTTATATTCTCAACATGCTTCCTCACGTGCTGGCCTAATTCTTCTTTGCCTCATGGGCCAAGCACGTGGAAATTCTTTTAATGAGTGGTGGTGGAACTCGATCTCAGCAGAACCTCTGTCCGCGTTGATACTATGTTCAAGTATGTGACCAAAACACGCTTTTATTTACTTAATTATATTCTCAACAAGTACCTCACATCGGCAAGACAATGAAACAGGGCTGAATAAATTACCGAAAGGAGAATAGGCTGATAGCACAATTATGTGAGCAGATGCCCTCCTGATGGAATACCAAAGCGGGCTAGTGCTGTTTGAAGCTTTATATGGCGTTGGGTATCTGTACAGATACGACTTGAACATAGTTACTTCGCCCTGTGCATAGTAAGAAAAACAGTCAGATTTTTTAAAACATTGCTACAACTCTGCATATATAGCATTTAATGACACTGCGTTAAACATATGGACTTGAGTTGTGTTGCAGGACTTTACCATATACGGCATGTATTCTATCTCATGATTCCCAGTATTCCAAATCCACGGTTGATATGCTGTACTTGGTTCAACAAACCGGCCCCATGAATCCCAACGGACTCCAACATCATGATACTTATATCTGTCCGCGTAAGATAGATCTCCAACAAATAAGACACTCTTAGCTCCACTATTCATGTAATGCTGAAGTGTCGAAAGAGAATCATATGTTTGTCCGAGATCACCTGGAAAGAACGATGCACGAACTATAAATAAGAATCTCGCCACCATGATGTCAAATGATACATTGAACTACCAATAGTAGCAAAATACGCGATAATATGGGATATAAGAGTTCAGACGTGCACAAACGTCATTATGTGGTGAAGTATAATTCAGAAAAACGGGTAATAAAATATAAACTACTCACCTATGATGCCAAATTTGTATGGAGCATCTGGATCAACCTTTGGAGGAGTTTCGAACCAAAAATTTCGAGCTGAATCACCATCTCCGATTTCATAGTAATACTTCGTGTCATACTAAAACAAAGGTAAAAATAATCTGTCAAACTAGACAGAAAATTGAGGATAGAATTTAAGACATCACGGAACAATACTGTGATGGTCGTATATGCTATCAGTGGCGGAAACATAATTGTCAACAAGAAGTTCATCATCTACTATATATACATCAAAAAAATTAACCTCGTCATGCAAATACAATAGCATGACGTATATGAAACTTAAATGGAGAGATGACGTGGCCGCGATTCTTTCATTGTCAAAAACTATAAAACGAAGAATTTTAAGTACCTGAAGTCCATCAAGTAAGCACTTGTGTATATAGCCAGACTTGTAGGTGTAAAATGTGTAGTTTGTGAACGATCCCGTAGCTGTAAACTCATATTTTCCCTCGGATAATCCATAACGTACTTGACTAGACCCCGGTTTATCAGGCGTGACCCAAGAGACTAGCACGGCCTTTCCTTCATAGTCACCCTGTGTTATATGTACCTACCGTAGAATAAAGTTGTTAGTATTTTAGATGGCACGTAAACTCATTGTTGTCTCGAAAAAGCATGTTTCCATAACATAAGTAAAATTGTAGGATCAGAACATTAGCATAAGAAACTTGCATTTTATCTACAGTAGTCAGCGAAGAAACTATGGAATTTTAGCTTCTCATGATCTTTTAACATATGAACAGAACCAGAACAATGCACTCGGAGATTATGAATATAGCGATGTTACAACGTTTTTCTATCATCACGTCACTACTACAGACAAAAGTTTTTCCCACCGCGAATCAGTGGGAAATTTGTGCTATAGATTATCAAACATAATTTTCTCACTCATTCCCCACCGAACCAGCTCACTGAGAAAATGCATGGTGGGAAACAGATTCTCACTGAAATAGTGGGAAACTTCCTAATTTTTCCATATGAAAACATTATTATTTTTTCTTTTCCCATTGATTCAATCAAAATATCGACGGGAATAGCCACTGAACATTTTGGGAAATTCAGTGGGAAAATAGTGACTTTTTAGTAGTGCGTAATTTCTCACTCTTTTAGATAGTGGAGATAGGCAACTTTGCTATTTGAAGATCAACTACTATTATCATACAATTATGTCATGTTTTGAAAGTTTGAAACTACTCTAATTTCTACCTACAAGCTATGTTGCTCGGATAGCGAGAGCTTTAGTGCACCGGGCTGTCCTTTTTTTTTTTATAAGCTATGTTGCTCGGATCCTTCAAAAAATGCCGCCAGGTGTGTCGGGTCCTCCAAAAGTTATTCATTTTTTGAGCATCCAACAGGATGCAGCGACACTTTGGAGGATCCGAGCAGCATAGCCTAGAAATCTTTCTTAAATCTAGCTTCTCATGATCATTGAACATATGAGCTGAAACAGAACATTGCACTCGAAGATTATGAATATAGTCGATATTACAATGTATTTCATCATCCCCTAATTGTCCACGAACCACTAGCAGTGGAACTCAAAAGGGGGTTTTTGCTCCATAACTTGCCTTAGGCAAATCCCACATCGGAATGGGAGCATAAAGTTAGTGGTCATAAAAGTGCGAGTTCAAGATTCAACTGTTGAGGCGCCTTTTGAGTTAAAAGCCCAAGGGGACAAACCGTAAGGCCCAAAAGCCTTCATCTGGCCCGTAAAGGCCGGGACAAAGAGGACAATACCTTGGCAGTTAGGCCTGGGCCGTGACAACATTGATCATACACTACTTCACAACATGAACATCGAATATTATCCATACGATTACTAAGACATTACACGAAAATTACACTGCCTTATGAAAGATAAACTACACAGAGGTATAGTAACTTACTTGCTGTGGAGCATTGTAACCTTTAGGAACTGCAAAGACTTCATTATCAAGAGGAATATCGACAGTTGGAAACTCGCCACGAGTAAATGTACTCGTTACACCAGCATTTCCGTTGTCTATCAACGTCAAAAAGACGGACAACGCAAAGAAGAGATTCATCAACATTGATGACTCCTCTCAAGTAACAATATTACAAGAACACCAATGTATGCTTAGGTGAACATATATCTGTCTCTGTTGACGAAGAAATATTTACACAATCAGATCACTTTATAACGTAATTACAAGTAAATATCTATGATAAGTACTAATCGATAACCTGATAAAATATACGATCCACATTCGTTTTTAGTCTGTCTCAATGAGAATGATATCTTATACTATGTAGGAACATTTTAATTATAGCGGGAAATTTTAGTAGCTTAGTTGGTTAGCTACATGAACTTTCACCTTGTTCCCCGTTTGCCCTTCCCTACTTTCTATTATCAGTGACGGAGTCAGAAATTTAAATAAGGGGTCAAAAAACTTGTATATATGTAACAACAGAAAAAAATCACATTTACCCAATTTACATAGTATTATGTTTCAACAAAGGGCGGAAGGGAGTTGTTCCCCTTATACCTCTCTACATCCGCCCCTAATACTGTCAACGTATATAACTTAAATTTATGAATTTTGCATTAGAACAACATGAAAGTGAGTACAGAAAAAGTACCTTGAAAAGTTGAAATTAATCAGCAGCTAGCTAGGGAAAGTGAAAATAATTGGCAAGCTATTTGTTTTTGGTATTGTTAGTATTATTTTCAGCATTGCTTATTTTGATGAGTAAAGTTTGAGTATAAGTAATAATAATAATAATGATGAGTAAAGATAGCAGCAGGATATGGCACAAGATTAGATCAAGATGTGTTGTCTAAGTCAATTATTGGATGGGATGTCTCCTTCTTTGTTTTTTCTTCCAAAAGTTTTTTTTTTCCTGACTCGATGTGCGATATCTGTATTGGAGTCGATTAAATTCGAATTGGTTCAAGGAAGCCTTATCAGTATTAAAATGTCACTATTTTCCTACTGAAAAATGTTCAGTGATTATTTCCACAGATATTTTGATTGATTGCATCTGTGAGAAAAGCAAAAATAGTAGTGTATATTTTCACATGGAAAAATTAGGAAGCTTCCTAGTATTTCAGCGAGAACCTGTTTCTCATTATGTGTTCTCCCAGTGAGCTGAGATTTTTTCAACTCGATGTTCGGTATATGTATTAGGACATGATTAATTTAAATTCGTGCCGGAAAGTCTCACATTGTGGTTAAAGGGCTCCCTCGCATAGGGAAATTCATATACTCCTTTTGTTTCAATTTGTTTGTCTAGTTTTGACTCGGCACACGGAGTTTAAAAAAAGAAAGAATTTTTTTGAATCTTGTAGTCTTAAACTAAAGATATATAGAATGTATCAAAATATCCTTTAATCTTGTGGTCTAAAACATGTCACGTGAAACGTTAAAATAAAGAGTTGTCAAAAAAAGGAAAGAAACATTCTTTTTTAAACTGGCTAAAAAGGAAAGTAAGACAAATAAATAGAAAGAGGGGGAGTATTTAATTGAACGATTTGTCCTTTAAATGAACTGGTCTTTAATTTTTACCCTTTAAAATCAACTTATGTCTAGAAATCTTAATTTTTGTGATCTTAAATTAAAGATGTATACAATCCTTTAGATCTTGTGGTCTTAAATTTGTCACGTAAAATATTGGATTAAAAACCTTTACTAAACATAGAAAAATACACTCTTTTTCGGATAGACAAAAAAGAAAAGTAATACACTTAAATTAAGACGGAGGAAATATAATTTAATTTTCTTTTCTAAGATCCTTTTTTTTGTGTTGAAATTTAAATATATTTTAATATACCAGTGGGATGGGATTGGTTTCTTTTAAAAGAAACTGTTTGTTTCTATTGTATATAATAATTATTACTACTATATATTTGCCCATCATGAACCTAAATTAATTGTTTAAAT
Source organism: Jaltomata sinuosa (assembly GCA_003996215.1). NCBI lineage: Eukaryota > Viridiplantae > Streptophyta > Magnoliopsida > Solanales > Solanaceae > Jaltomata > Jaltomata sinuosa. Next base: position 137,689 of record QJPP01000091.1, read on the forward strand.
TTTATCTTCATATAATAAATGGAAGTATATATTTTTTTTTGCTATATTCTTTGTCATATTATCTGGGGAAAAAAAAGAAAAAAGAATTACATGAGGCATGAGCTTGCCCATACACATAGTGTAGCTCACATGGAGGGTACAAGTATAAATCTTCACTTAATGTTTAAACCAAATTATACTAATTTATTATAATTTAGTTACAACTTAAGGTGACAAAGTATATTAATTAATTATAATTTAGCAATAGAAATATTTATAAAAATAACAATAACATACAATTTCACAAGTGAAATCTGAAGTAGAGTGCATGTAAATCTATTCCTATCTCGTAAAGATAGAATGGTTATTTCCGATAGATAAAATTATATTCACTTACTATAATTAAGTTACAACTTAAGGTGATACAGTATATTAATTAATTATGATTTAGCAATGAAAATATTTATAAAGATAACAATAATATATCCAATATAATTTCACAAGTGAAGTCTGAGATAGAGTATGCAAATCTATCACTATCTACTAAGATAGAGTAATTGTTTTCGATGGACGAAATTATACTCATTTGCTATAATCAAGTTACAACTTAAGGTGACACAATATATCAATTAATTATGATTTAGTAATAAAAATATTTATAAGGATAACAATAACATATCCAGTATGATTCGATAAGTGGAGTCTGAGGTAGAGTACATGCAAACCTTATCTTTATCTCATAAAACTAGAATGGTTGTTTTCGGTAGAGCCTCGATCATATTTATAAAGACATTTGTCATATTTTTAGTGGATTGATCTGAATGTGGGGTACATATAAATTTTTGTTGGTATATATGTTGTATGGGCATAATAATTGTAGCTCACATGTAGTATGGGCATGCTAAATAAATGGTTTGTTGATATGTGGTCTTGCTAAATAATTGATAATCTTCTTAATTGGCTTGTAAACATTTATTATTTCGACTTCAAACTATATGTGTTATATTGATAATGTAAATAAATAAGATTAAAACACATAGTTATAATAAGTATTTAGTAGAAATATTAATTAAGATTTCACTCTAGATAGTGTTCTTGTGGACTTTGAAAATGCCTTTTAAGTGGCTACTTGTTTCAAGAACGAGAATCATATGATACGTTGGGAATCTCTTATGATAATCATCCCAAATTGCCTAAGTCTATTTGTTTAACTTTATACAAGTTTAAGTACTCACTTGTGTACACCCAAAGTTGGAGGACATATATGCCAGCTGATGCCAAATTAAAAGGCACGTTTATGTACTATGGCGACTTTTTTCTATTGTAGAGTTTGAATCTGTGTCATGCGTTTTACACATTACGCGTTGCGCTCTTAGCACAAGACTAAGGCCTTGGAGGCTGATAAAAATGCATACATTTAACCATTGCTAAGTGTAAATCATAAGTCAAACTTACTTTGGTAATATTGTAAGAGTTCCTCAAACACATAAAATATCACTACGAACAAATATAACAGCTCGAACCCGTGACCTCCTGGTCACATGGAGACAATTTTACCAGTTACGTTAAAGCTCACCTTCTACCATTAGAAACAAATATAACAGAACATTTGAAAAAAAAGAAGATTGTGCTCTATAAATCACATACAATTGTACTTCAGTTTCATGTCAACTACACAGAACAAGTTCCATTAGTCTTCGGGGAAACCTAGATATCTGTAAATAAGTTTAGCAACTGGTTTCGCGTCACCTGGTTGGTATGGAACAAGAGAAGCCGGATCCATATCCAAGATAGTCTTGTGTAACGTTTGTGGACGAGCACAATACAAATGTTTTCTCTCAGCCAGTTCTTCTGCGAGCTCGCTTTGATGGTTGTCCATTAGATCCTCATTGACTACTACTATTAACGGTTTGCCTAGCCGCAGTGTCTCAAATATGCTCCCTGAACCTGCATCACTTCGAATGTGTGATTACATAGTGTTAGCAGTTAATCTATTTCTAAACTCTCCAGTCTCCACTTGATCTATATAAGATATATCAAAACGTGCACGTTAGAACGTCTTCTAAGGCCACATGCAGCCGAAAACATTTGCAAGCGGGGGACTGAGCAGAGGTTGACGTTAAATCACATCATGAGATAGACGTGTTAAAGAAAACAATGCCATTTCAACATAGTTGGAAACCTGACTCCCCCGATGATTCTATGTTAGTTATCGTGGCCATTGGAACAGTATGAAAATGATTAAAGTGTCTCGATGAGAGAAAGCTAACTATGGGTTTTGGCATCATACAACTATTATCTAGATCTATGGGTTAATTTCCCTAGTCAGAGGAAATATATACGCATTTTAATCCAACAATGATATCCGAAAGGCTAGTTGCTCTGATCCGAGTAGAAGGGAGAGTAGATGAAGAAAAGTGAAGGAGACCGTAAAAACAAAGACAAAAGAAAGTACCAATGTGATGTAGTAAGGGGTTTTTTGTTGCTGGTTAGGAAGGGAGTAAACCATGTATTAAAATTAGCATGGTTAATACCATGTTTTGTAGCATTTTAGTTGTTTTGTATAAACTTCAGCACACCAAGTACGGAGTTTGGTTATTAATTTACGATCCCACATAACTAATCCTTGTCTAACTAATCCCTACATTTCTAATACATGCATGACTCTAACCAGCAACTCAAACGACCCCTCAAATTTATAAGATAAGGTCATTGTCAACGATGAATTACCTGCGTGGCTGATAACAAGTGATGCTGACTTCAAGTAGTCAGCTATGCTTGATGAAAATGTGAAGTAGTCCAGAGCTGGAGAACCATTTTCAGCAGTCGACTGAAAAGATTACAGCAAGATATAAAAGACTAGAAATAAATGAATTATAACCGGGCAAAGAAGAATTGTCGAGTGAGCCGAGTAAATTTTGCAAAGGTAGTTATATGTAAGTGAGTGTGTGCAAGTGTTCCATTTCTATAGAAGGCTTAAAAGAGATTTCCATATCAAATTGAAACAAAGCCTAACATAAAAAGCATGCAGCCAAGAAGCACATTATGCAGATCAAATGATTGTGCAGATGATACATATTGAATTCATATCACAGAAAACTAATACGGTCCGTAAGTTTAATGAGATGCGAGCACCCAAAAGAAACTAAAAATGTAATGCCACGTCACACTTTCCAAATCTCTCGTTTTTATTGTCCTTTAGAGACAAAAACTGAGACTCGGTAACCACATATAAGGTCTCGTCATTACTCGGATTAAAGCTTGCATATCCAAGCATATGCTAACATAAATTCTTCGAAACTTCTATTTTCTTTGTTAAGCAGACCTACTTCCACAAAGAGCATACCCAATTTGAAGACAGTTACGTTTTTATATTTTGCAGACAGTTCATTTCTTCTCAACCTCAGGAATTTGGTCTAGTGGTAAGAAGGCAACATGGGATGTGTGGGTTTAGGCGAACATCACCAGTTCGAACCTTGCTGCAGACGGCCTGGTATTTAAGAGGAAAAGGGTAGAGGGGTGGGCCAATCATCCACTGAGTTCCGAATGGTGATATATACAAAGAAAAGGGTAGATGGATGGGTTCATCATCCGAGTGTTGAACGGTGTGTCACTGGCCCTTGAAGATTTTTCAGTTATATAACAAAAGAAAAGAACCCTATACTTTCTTTGCAGCAAGAAAAAAAAAGCAATATTTCCCAAAATCCTGGAAAATCAGTAATTCTGCATCATTTCTCGAAATTTAACTAACTCAGAGTTGTTTCACTTAATTAGGCAACTCAACTTGGTTTGCATTTTTGTTGCTGGTTTCCTCCGGTGTCCTGGGCCCCGACTAATCCATATGCGCGCCGTGTAAGGCCCACTAAAGGGGGTAATCAGGATTTTTTTCATTCTCAAACCTCTGATTAAGGGCGGAGTGATCCTATCCATCCCACAATAACCGTATTTCTTCTATTTCTTCCTTAAGGAGGGACATTTTTTGGATCCACAATCATAGTAGAAACTGAAAAGCTGAAATTTTTACTACAAATGTGCTTAAAGAAAAACCAAATATCAAGAGAAATGTCAAGTTACCCTTGTGGGGATGTACGATCCTCGCCCCATTTGAATCAGAATATCAGTGTAACCCTTCTTGAACAATTCATTCTTAACTTCCGGAGTATCTACTGCTCTTACAAGAGCATCAAAACAAGTTGTTCCCACGGTCACAAAAACTATTCTCTTCTCCTTCGCAATATCATCTATATCACCCATTTAGAATTTCCAAATTACATTCAACAATTCGAATCTGCAATTAACATTATCGTACATATTACACGTCAAAGTAACACAGAATAACATTGAGGTGTGTTTGGTATGAAGAAAGATATAAACAATTTCAAATGGACTAACAAAGAAAAACTAAGAAAAGTTTCCCCTTTAAAATATTTTGATGTTTGAATGCCAGAAAATGACCTATATTCTAAAAAGCCTCCTGCCCCGGTGTCAAATCCAAATCGGATGGATCTTTACCCGGAGTAGAACATAAACGTAGAACATAAACCTAAGATGATGAAACAGACCCATTCAGGAACAAGAAAATACCATCGCAGTTTGGATTAAATCTCGATGATAGAATACATCAACGAGAAGCTAATTCAATAAATTTAATGACCTTTTCTTATAACTCAAAATTTTAGAGTTAATGGTAAAAAAACACGATTAAACTATCACCTATTTCGCGAGTTTCATACCTCAACTATCCATTGTTCTATTTACCTACATAAACTATCACCTTTTTAGTTTTTGTAAGTTGTCATACCTCAACTATCACTCCCTATGTATTAAAAACACGTTTGGCCATAAAATTTCTGAAAATTACGGAATTCAACTTCTTCTGGATTTTCAGAAATTCCAAAAACAACAAAAAGCTGTTTTCATTTTTTACACTCCAAATTACTCATAAAAATTCAAAAACAACTCTAATTCGTTTCATAACCAAACACAACTCAAATTTCCAAATATCATTTTTCACTCGGAAAACAAAAACTACTTTTTTCAATTTTCACAATGAAACATGGCCAAACACCACCTAAGAATCATTTTTTTACATTGTAGATAATTGGGGGAAAAACTCCGTCCACTTTTACTTGTCATTGTTTCACTTTCGAGGTCAAACTGCATGAACTTTGACCAATATTTTAAGATGCATTTTTCATTATAACACTCTAGCTAACTAGGACCTAAGTCGAAGAGAGATTGTTCATTTGAATGACTATAATCTGCTATCACAACGCAACTTATAGCATTTTTCGTATAGTTTTCAACAATCTAGCTTTGAAGTTTAGTCAAATTGACTTTCGTAAAGCGAAATGTGACATGTAAAAATGGATGGATGGAGTACTAAAATTTGGTAAGGAATTTGCAGCAGAAACTCACAATTTGAATCTACCTGATTTATTCAAGTGCAATTAGAAGCTACAATTTATATATATATATATATATATATATATCGAAGTAAAAGAAAGTAATAAAAAGATTGAATTTTTTTAGCTCAAAATGCAATTTGGGATATATTCAAAATTTCGAAATAACAGTAATTAGTAAAAAAAATCACAATGAATTTAACTCACAGTTTGATTTTGGTGGAAAAAATTGAACGGTGAAGAACTCCGGCGAGCTCCGGCAGCCGGCACCGGGAAAGAGTGTTGGTAAGAAAACCGGTTTGATTTTGGATCCAATTGATGGGCTCTAAATTGTAATTTGAAGAAGGGAAAAGTGACGAATATACCCTTTTCAATTTTGTGATTTAGAGCGGATATATTTCTCGTTAAAAAATTAATGTATATATATACTCTGGTCGTCTAACAAATGATGCATATTTATCCTTTTCGTTAACAGGCCTATATTTACTAAATTATAAAAAAAAATCTGAAACTGGTTATTTTATTCCAAAAATGCCACGTGACTTCAAAGAATCATTTCGCCCATTTTTTTACCCTCCAGACGCAACCCGACTAAGAAAACCATATCCCTCGAAAAATCTCAAGTTTGTAACCCAACTCGGGACCCAAGACCCGACCCCAACCTGAGACCCAAATCCCGATATCGACTCAAGATCCGAGACCCTACTCCCAATCCCGAACTGTGACCCAACTCTTGAGACCGACTCGAGATCCAAATCCCGACACCAAACCCGCGACTCGACTTCTGACAACGACTTAAGACCCAAATTATGACACCGCCCCAAGACCCGAGAAACTGATCCTCACTCCGACTCGAGACTTGACTCCCGATCCGAGACCTAAATTTTGATCCCGACCAGTGATCCGACTCCCGACTCTAACTCAAAACCACTTATTTTTCAGAAAAATATTTTCTAGGAAAACACAAAAATATTTTTTCTTCATACCAACACACCCTAAAAAGGAGAAATTCAAGAAAAAAGTTTGTTAAGTGGGAGTACTTATTTCTTTACATAATGGTATGTATGGATATTCATATTATCCGCTAGTTTACCCATTTTTTATTCATATCAAATATGAACGGATCGGATATTTTATCCGTTTTCGCTTGACTCATTTTCGACCCGCCCGTTTTCCATCCCCAATTGCCACCAAGAATGGTTGGGATTGATAGCATCCCTATATCCTTAACTAGAGTTCTCGTTCGAGAACTTGGTGTATGGAAAAAATCATGGTTGGGAGCACTTCCCTCTTTAATGGTTTTACGTTATTAATTCAGATTAGTCAGGGCTTCAATGCAGGTATCGGATACCAAGTAGGAAACCAAGAAAAGTTAATTGATTGATTGATTGATACAATGACACATGAGTGAGTGTAATGTAAGCTCCTCAGCAAACTTGCACACTGTGAAAAATTTAAGCTTAAAGCAAAGATTATAGGGGATGGACATAACATAACAAAGAGTTTGGTCTTGTAAAAAACAACAACGACATACTCAGTATAATCCCACAAGTGATCTCGAAAACAAAAAACTAAACAATATATTCAATACAAATCAAATTTGTAGGACAGGTGAAATTTCTTCACTTTTGAAGCAAACCTCATACAAGTAATCTTAATACTAAAGATGATTTCAACACTCCAAAACAAGAGAAACTTCACTCGTTTTCTGCATTTTTTCATCACAGCTCCCTCGTTCTCGTCTCGTTTAAATTTCTTTTTCCGACTAACCAAGGATCGGAATTTGTCTAGATAATCTACAGATTACAATGAGCGCGCCAAGCGTTTATGGCCAAAGAATGAGATCATTGAACCTACCTTACATAATATCCTACTAGAACAAATCTTAGACCTCTATGTATCTGGTTTAAATTAAGCTTGAAAATGAAGACGTGAACGCGTAAGGAATGTTGGCAAGAGGACCTCTTTGGCACGCGAGTTCGTGAATGTCCTTCACGATGTCAAAAACTGCATCAGGTTGTGCAAGTTTTAGTGCATTTTCTGATATAGTTTTGCGTTCATCCACCTTGGTGCTAAACCACTCTGCAACAATTCGGGCTGTTTCCTTGGGGCTTCGTGTAAAAACACCAGCTCCATTCTCCACAACGTATGGAACGTTTCCTTTTTCCTTCAAATACATAACGAAAAAGTAATCAGTAAAGATGGTCATATCAGCAGCTAGTGTGATAGCTAGCAGGCGAATAATCAACGGTTTGATTTCACTAACTTGTCCGGGAATGTAGTCATTGAGAATAATCGGAAGCCCTCTGATTAATGCTTCAGCAATTGTACCAGGTCCAGCCTACAGGCGAAAATAACTGAATCTTTAGTCCCACATTGTGGACAATGCACCAAAAAGTATACACGGCAACAAGAGGCGGAGCCAGGATTTGAAGCTTATGGGTTTGGGATTCTAGTCCTTTCAAGTTATTAGGTTCCAAATTAATAATTTGTACATATCCAATGGACTTTTTAATAAAAATACAGAGCTTGGACCGAAACTACTGAACCCGTAACTGAAGGGCTAGCTCCGCCCCTGCACGACAATGCTAAAATAGGAGTGCATCGACATACCTTTGTGATAATACAGTCGCAAGCGCCCATCCACTTCTCCATCTGTTTCTGAAATCCTTTAATCTAGATAGAGAGAAGAAAAAAAATTCAAAATACTTTTCGATGTCAAGTAAAGCTGAGGTGTATTGACGTAGTTTTGTAAGGTGCATTCATAGTCCGAGAATTTATTTCTGTTTTACCTTGACCGGGATGTTCCATTCGAGTGATTGTAATGTGGACACTAGCTCTTCATTGCGTCCACATATGACAACCATTTGACCGATAGGTTTCTCCATTTCTTTATCGAAAAGAGCTTCTCCGAGAGCCTTTGCAGTTTTCTTCACAGGTCCCATCCCTTCACCCCCGCCCATCAGCAACACTGCCGGCAACGTGGGATCCATCTCTAGCTCTACTCTGAGATCATCCTATAGAAAGTATTGAGAAAAAAACGAAACATCGATGCAAAAGAGTGCAACTCTTTTGTAAATTGACAGAACATTCACCTTGGTAAAAATTGCTCTACAAAAAGAGGGACGAATAGGCAACCCAAAAACGCGTGTTTGAGATTGTTCCAATCCATCAAATAAAGCTCTCTTTGCTACCTCCTCAGCGGGGCAGTACAGTCGATTGACCCCAGGGTGAAACCTATCATTCAAAAGAGGCTACCGGTTAAACTGACTTACATGACATGAAAACTATATTGCTCGGCCTCTCCAAAATGTTGTCACACCCGTGTTAGGTCCTCCAAAAATGCACTACTTTTGGACAATCCGACATGCACCGGGCGGCATTTTTGAAAAGTCCGAGCAACATAGCATGAAAGCTACTAGATATATTCAAATTCCAAATTAAGTTACTCGATAATGTACCATGTACGGTGGCAAGTACTGAGGTCCGTAATAACCGTGACAAATATTACTTTCTTTTGTAGACCTTGCCATTTTAGAACCCACAAAGGAATGTGTTGCATAAGAGGATGAACACTAATGATTATGTCTGGCTTGTACTCCATCAGGCCAGCTTCCACCTCCCTTCATTTTCACATATCGATAATTAGAAATTTAAAATGAATTTAAGACGATTCATCCAAATTTTTAGGAATACTACATTGATCCCATATCTTTGATAACACTAAGAAAGTCAACTTTCGCGTAACAAGCAACCAGGTCAGAAATATTTTTTAGTATCTGTGTAATAAACAAACGACACAAGTCGCTATTGACAAAATGATAAGATATGAAGCATTAAAGAAATGATTAAAGAATCTTGAATGCATTCAAAATACAGTATATGGTGCTAACATAGCTTGCGTATCAACGAGTATCAAAGGAAAATCATTTAGAAAATAGCATAAGTCATAGTTTATTACGCTAAAGAATACTTATCATTGACCATCGGAAGTATCAAACATCCAAAGCTTTAAAAAAATCAAAGAAGGAACTATACTTGGCATAGAAGGCGGCAATGGCAGCAAGATAGGCAGAATGTATCCAACGAGGGGACGTGCCGTGAAATGCAACCCTCCAAAGCTGCACATGTTTAACCATGAACTTGTATTGTTGTTCCATGGTGTTCAATGGCCATCCAGTGTATTCCTTCCAAACATCTTTTACGAAAATCTGCAAGAATAGAACACATCTGATATTATCAAATTGAAATATGAATTTGCAGTACGTCTTCATTAGGCATGTTATACCAACAACAACAACAACATACCCAATGTAATCCCACATGTGGGTTCTGGGGAGGGTGGTGCGTACGCAGCCTTGCCCCTATCTTGTGAAGGTAGAGAGGCTGTTTCCGATAGACCCTCGGCTCATTAGGTGTTTCACACCATGGGAAAAAACCCAGTAACTAAATTGTTAAACTTAACAAGTAAAAAAATTTATGCCTTGGAAGTATTTAACCAGATGGGATATCCATAAACATGAGAATTATGTAGATCAATGCCACAAGAACACAATTTTTAGGTAGATCTTAAAGAAACTAGACAGAAAGAAAGGCTCAAATCGAACGTCAAAATCTATATTGTACTTGCATTGCAATATCCTTAACTTTCAAGAACTAATCAAAACTTCAAAGAAGAACACTTGGAATTTATCAATGAAAATTCAATTACTCAATATGAAAAACGACTCAATATGCACACAGGACAACACGAATCGACAATAAATCTCTAAGCAAGGGATTAGGGGATTCACAATTCCAAACAAAAAATGCAACAAATAGAGAAATTCAGATCAAATAGCTAAAAAACAAGGAAAGATAAAACCTTTATAATATCCTTAACTTTCAAGAACTAATCAAAACTTCAAAGAAGAACACTTGGAATTTATCAATGAAAATTCAATTACTCAATATGAAAATGATTCAATAATGCACATAGGAGAACACGAATCAACATGGAATTTCTAAGCAAGGGGATTAATGGTATTCACAATTCCACAAAAAATGCAACAAAAACAACACTTCATAGTCCTTATCATTGGCTCATCATTACACTTGTAAGCTAGAAAACCACAAAGACTTGACCTTTATCATTGGAAATTCAATTCCTCAATATGACAAATGACTCAATAATGCACATAGAACAACGTGAATCGACATGGAATATCTAAGCAATGGTATTAATGGTATTCACAATTCCAAACAAAAAAATGCAACAAAAACAACACTTCAGATCACATAGCTTGAAAACCACAAAGACTCGACCTTTATCATTGGAAATTCAATTCCTCAATATGACAAATGATTCAATAATGCAAATAGTACAACACGAATCGACATGGAATAGCTAAGCAAGGGGATTAATAGGATTCATAATTCCAAACAAAAACAGCACTTCATATCAAATAAGCTAGAAAACCAAAAAGATTAAAACTTTTACATTATACTGATCACCAAATTCCAAATGAAAAGCATCTCGAATCGCCTCAGCTGAAGCCCTATGTCCACCACCTGTATCACTCATCAAAATAAGCACATTCTTTGTCCTTTCAGCACCAAGCTGCACCATTTCCATTGTATCACCTTCATCTTGAAATTCAATATTACACCTCTTTGTAGTGCTGCTGGTGCTGCTGCTCCCCCCTACAAACCCGTAAACGCCAACTCTCTCTAACACCGTACTAATCGGATTCCTCACCGGAATCACCTCAGTCACCATTTCCCAATTCTTGAAAAATCTCTATATATTTGTGTATAAAGTTCAAATTTCCCCCCCTTTTTTTGGGAAATGTATATCAAAATGAAACACCAACCCACATAAAGATTTCAAATTTCCAAGAAAAGAATGAATCCATCATCCATTTGGATCCTATTCCTTACTGGAATCACCTCAGTCACCATTTCCCAATTCTTGAAAAATCTCTATATATTTATGTATAAAGTTCAATTTTTTTTCCTTTTTTTTTTGGGAAATGTATATCAAAATGAAACACCAACCCACATAAAGATTTCAAATTTATCAAGAAAAGAATGAATCCACCACCCCTTTGACCTGCCGGAAAATGGGATTTTTTTTCCGGCAAGATCAAAGGGTTTAAGGAATTTCAAGAAAATGGAAGAATGGGACACCCTTTGAAGGATTCTTTAGAGAGTACAAAGAATGGAGAAATGGGGGTTAGTTTTTTTTCTGTTAATAGGAGATGATGAAAGGACAGAGAAGAGAAAGAGATGTGGAGAATGGTAGTACTATTTTTGGATTACTATTTTAGAGGAATTTATTGGCAGATTCGAATATATTTTGCTAAAAACAAATAATTTAAGCAGTCATTTTCCATTTATTTTTTAATAATTGTGATGTCTGGGCCAGCTTACGCTCAACTCAATTAATTTAACGGACTATATGTTGCCTCTTACTAGCTATGGATGGTTTGAGGAGAGGTATGCACGTAGGTCGAAGAAGTATTTAGGGAGAGATGATTAAACAAGACATGACGCAGTTGTAGCTTATCGAGAATATGCACTTAAATAGGGGGTTGTAGTAGGCAGTAGAGCATTGTCTTTCTTATCCTTCCGTTCTGGTAGTTGTAGTATTCCCGTAATCTTTTGTACTTTGATTAGTGCACTATTTTAATATAGTTATTATTCTTTTTTTTCTTCAGAATGTTCTCTCATGCTTTCTATAGTATTTTGCCATGATTTCTTCATTTTCGTTATTTTTTTCGATCAATTTTTGTATATTTTATCTTAAGCCGAGTATCTATGAAAATAACATTCTATCTCACAAGGTAAAAGTAAATATATTTAATTCTTATTTAAGACTATAAGTTTTATATATATTTTTTGTCGAGTTAAATTATATCACGTAAATTAAAACGGATGAAATATATATTTGAAGTGGTTTGTAAATTAAGACATTGTGTCCCCTTAACAGTTGTTTAACCCATGCAAGTTGGTGGTCCTCCATTTTGTCTTTGACAGGTGTGTGCATACATTTTTCAATGAGATAATTAAATAAAAACCTCTTATTATATGGTATAGTATATAGTTTTTAATGGGCCATTGCCATGTTTGTTGAGTTGTATTTAGTCCTAAATAAGAAAGGTACCTTTTTGAATTTCAAAAATAAAAAATTTAATGTTAAAACTTTAAAGAGTACCTTATTTAGAAAGTAAGTTAAACAGTAGAAAAAGACAGAAAAGGAAAGTCACAGGGTGTCTTCACTGACACAGAATAAGGAATTTAAAAGTGTTTGTCTGTTGACATTTTCCTTTTTTATCAAACAAATTTTCCAAATTTGTTTTTTCTTTTAACTGTACTTTCATTACGTCTTTTTCTAATTATTTTTATTTTAAATTGAGGGTCTATTAAAAATAATATTTTTATTTCACCTCTGAGGTAAAGACACGATTCGCGTACATTCTATCCTCCCCAGACCCACTTTATAGGAATACACTGGATATGTTGTTGTTGTGTTGTTCTTCTAACCAAAATTGCTCCTTTTAAACAAAAATAGTGGAGTCTTATCGTCTTAAAAAGGAGGGAGAAAAAGAGATAGCAATCCCGTGCACAAAGCCTTCGGTGTTAATAGAGTCCAGGGAAAAGCCACATTTCGAGGAGTGTGGTATAAACAGTCTATACTAATGCAAATATTAGTGACTGTTTTCATGACTCGAACTTGTGATCTGTAGGTCGCAACTCGCATGAAAATAACTTTACTGTTGCTCCAAGATTTATTCTTTTTATGTATATATAATAGATGAAAACCAGGAGCAAATGCAACCTTATAGCACCGGTTTCATTTGACCTAGTGGTTTTCGCCGTCGAAGTATAAATTTATGTGTAAAAATTTACTAAGATTGAAACGAATAGTAGGTGGAAACTCACAATTTTAAAATTTCAATAGGTTGAACGCTAAAAGTCTTAAAGATTAAACCCACAAAATTAAATCTTGAATCGGCCTCTAATGAACCCCTTCATGAAAATTCTGCCTTCGTCACTGGCTCTGCTAAGTATGAATTTAATTAATATAATACATCAATCTAACATGACTCAAATTGTCCATCAGTTATGTCATATCTGAATTCTAGACTTAGAACACAACACAAATATTTACAAGAGGAAGAAAACATTGAAAAGTTTATACAAACTGATTCTTGATGCCTCTTGTCAGCTACATTTGCCTCTCAATACATCTGGTATCCAAACGATGAAATGCGCACCCACTGCCTTTGACTCGAACTATATATCACACATAACATGTAGTTACATTGTATCGCATTTTTAAGACATACGTATATATGTCTACGCAACTCAGAGCTTTTCAAATCCTAAATCCGCGTCTGAGATCATCTACATTCAGGTACCTACTCAATTGATGCCACGACAAATCGGGCAGGGTGGATCAGTTACATCCTCATGGTGTGTTCTGTCTTCCAAACAATCAGCATGGTAAAGATGACCACAAACTAAAACTGCCACAACAGATGGCTCACTGGAAGATAAGCTGCTATCGAGTATATAACGTTTCTTTCTCAAAGGCTTCTGACATAATCCGCAAAGCAGCTTCTTGACGTTGGAAGATGTTGCATTCGTTGCCAATAAAGTGGGCGCGGCGTCAACTCTTTCTGGTTTGTGAAGTTCACTCTGCTTACTCTCTGGAAAGAAATGCAAAGGAAGTCAAGTGAGAAGCTGTAAAGAATATTGAAGATGTCTTTCAAACTCAATTAGTAAAGTAGATTGGCAGAATATATAGACGGTCCCATGAACTTGTCAAAAAGTTTCATTTAGACACCTAATGTAAGGATCCGATCTATTGAACGTCTTATGTTATAAAAAACGCGCTTATTGAACACGCATTGGTGGCATGGCAAGTCACAAGCCTCTCCAAAATGGAGCATGTTTTGCTGGAAAAATTTATTTCCAGCAACTTTTTTCAATACTTCCTCTTGTTGCCCGTACTAGTAGTCATAGGACTACTCTTGTAGTTTCTTGTTCTTCGATTTCTGTTACTATCTATCATTTTGTGTAGTTCGATTGTAGTATGATTTGTTGTAGTACTGTTTTGCTACTATTTGTTGTTTTTGTTACTATCTATTGTCTCTTATACTTCCATTACGTCTTCTTTTAGACTATTTTTGTCTCGTGCTGGGGGTCTACCGAAAACAGTCTCTCTACCTCACCTCTGAGATAGATGTATGGTCTGTGTACACTCTACCCTGCCCAGACCCCACTTTGTGAGATTACACTAGGTGTTGTTTCTTGGATTCATAGGCCACTCCTCCTCCTGGCCGGAAAAAATTGTGTTGCCTTAAAGATAGAGATTTAGCGGAATTGTTCTTTTCCGATCAGTTCCTCGTCCCCCCCTCTCTCTGTCTCTCTCAAGATCTTGGCGTTCCTTCTTTTTTCCTATGTGTCTTTCTTTTTTGAATCGAGTAAAGTAACCTATGTTCTTTCTCTCATTGGTTTTAATTGCCGTATCAAGAGAGTATAATATTCATGCACTTCAGTTTGTTTAGAAGTGTAAGATATGTGCTCAATCGAACACAAGGTGTTCAATAGGTTGGGTCCTTAGATTAAGTGTCTAAATGTTAGACACGTTTACGGGGCCGTCTATGTATTCAGCCAAGTAGATTCAACAGATAAGAGAATCATTCAAGACCGATACAAAATGAATGAGAAATTTGATTTACAAGGCTACGTTTAATTTCTATTAGAACTATCTTACATTTGATGGCAAAACAAGAACTTGAAAAGAGACCTAGATTCTTTTGCGAGATTTATGGAGAAAAGGTGGAAAGAAGGTGCACCTGTGTCATGTCCAGAGTCTGACTTTATGGACATCTTCCCGTCATAAAAAGGAGTCGTCCCACCACGGGAAGTTGATGCCTCAGCATTATTAGCAGACCTCCGTCGAGTATAATGGAGCCCATAGTAGTTAAGAGGATGCTTAGAACACATTGCCTGGTCAATATTTCGACGGTGAACAATAGATGATTGTTGGTGTTGTTGCGTTACCTTTGAAGAATCATCTATGATATCCATAATCGATGAGAAAGACTTCGTTGCACAGAAATCAACTTGATGAGAGAACGTCTGCTTAATTAATACAGGAAAAGATCTAAGAAGGATAAGCAAGAACATCGTAATTCCAAATTATTTAGTATTTGAAACTCTTTCACCTCCCGATTTTGTACATGAAGACGTTCTCCGATTAAAACTTTAAGACGGGAATCTCACAACATTAATAGCTATAGCGCCAATTAATCCCAGTTCATCTATATTTGTAGAGAATACAGTATCATCTGTGAATTGAGCTAATATATATTTTCCTTCACCATTTTAGATAGGCATAATATATGAACAAACACTCAAACTTGGCATCAACGGGCAAGTAAGTACTTCAACTTTGAGAGTGCACATCTAGACATCTCAACTCGGTCTCGACTGACAACTAAACACTCCAACTCATCCTCACTGTGTCCAATGGACACCCGACGCTGATGTGGCACACAAATTGATGAGCATTTTGTAAGTTGGAGTGTTCAACTGACACAGTGAAGACGAGTTGAGGTGTCCAGATGTGCACTCTCAAAGTTAGTTGGAGTGCTTACTTGCCAGCTCAAATTTGAGTGTCTGTTTATGTATTATGCCTTTTAGATAATTCCCAAAAATGCAACATATGAAGATATACAGCGGAGTAATTTTGAAGATTGAACCACAAAGCAAAACTAGCGGAAATTTTTAATTACTACCACTGAATGACAGGATTGAAAGCTAACCTGTTTCGACAATGCATCCATTCGAGGTGGTGGCAGCTGGCCTGCAGTGACATAAATAAAGCTTGAGGTCATGATTCAACTGTCATTTCCCAAGTACAAAAGAATGGGATGTACATGACATACGTTCAAAATCATAGGTTTGGCACCAATATGAGGCAGAAGGAAAAGCAGCCTCGAGCCATATAGTTCGAGTATGGAAAAGTGAGTCATTGACAGTTGAAGGAAGTGACAAAATAAATTATCGCAAAGGATAGCAACGTTGATCGTCTATCATAACGTAAAGATGAAAATCTGCAATGCTCCCCATCTCGGGTCATGAATTCCACTTCTAGAAGTATCACGAGATGGTCATAAACAAACAACACAAAGTTGGTCACAATGTCATGTTTAGAAGTGATTAGATATCTTATATCATCATACTATAAGAACAACTACGCCTCAGACTGATTCCAAAAGAGTGAAGTGATCAACTTTAAGTGAACTTCTCACAACTAATCGAGAAAAAAAAAACTGAAAAAGTTTAACTTATCCCACAACGAAATAGGAGAGGAAAGTG
The DNA here is from genome assembly GCA_003996215.1 of Jaltomata sinuosa. NCBI lineage: Eukaryota > Viridiplantae > Streptophyta > Magnoliopsida > Solanales > Solanaceae > Jaltomata > Jaltomata sinuosa. Next base: position 154,446 of record QJPP01000091.1, read on the forward strand.
ATGAGCCTTATAAGGTATAACACAAGTTTACATGGTGCGCGCGCTTTTGGGCTCGATGGTGGTGTAGCCCAAGGGACAAATCTGTGAGGTCTACTGTGTCTAAGCGGACAATACGTACCATGAGCTTGGACTGTGACAAATATGAAACAATCATCTAAAATCCAACGACTCAAACACAGGAAATGGAACTTCCTACTCAAATTCCATTCACCAAAACTCTAAAAGCGAAAATTCATAAAAGTTAAACCTTTACAACTCATAAGCTATCAGATAAAATGAATCGCTCACTAGGAAAGAAAAAAAGCAAAAGCAATCCTTACTTGTTAGCGAACTGTCAACTAAAGAAAACGTTCTAATTGTGACGTAGCCAGAATTTTCACTAAAGGGATTCAAAATATAAAGAAATAAACATCAAAGAAGCCAAGGGGAAACAACATAAAAGAATGTAATTATTCGGGGGATTCCGCTCCACCCCTTCATCCCAATACTTCCGGCACATAAAAGAATCTAGTATTAGACATTAATAACTATAAAACGTGCAATTTCTCGATTAAGAAGCTATGATCTCCTCCTTCTCTCCCTAGCTCCTGCCCCTGCATCCCGATACTTCCAGCACATTTTAAAAAAATGAGACTCTAGTATTTGACATTAATAACTACTCCCTCATTTCAATTTATTTGACTTACTTTCCTTTTTATCCGTTTAAAAAAGAATGTTTTTTTTCTTTATCGACAACTCTTTAATTCTAACTTTTTCACGTGACATGTTTAAGACCACAAGATTCAGCCTTTTCTACTTTCTTAAACTCCGTGTCAAGTCAAAACCAACCAAACAAATTGAAACGGAGGAGTATTAAACTGGCAATTTCTCAATCAAGAAGCTATAAATTCTTCCTCCTACCCCCCACCCTCTACACACCTTTTTGAAGCAGCATTGCATATATTCTAAGTAAATTACATTACAACAAGAAAAAAGAATCAAGAAAATAAGACAACAGACTGAACATTTTCAGTAACAAGAAAAAACACAAAAAGGAAGCATTTTTTAATCAAGAACCAATTTTTACCAGTAGGAGAAAGAGTCTTTTCTGTTTATCTTAAACTCTGTGTCAAGTCAAAACCATACAAATAAATTGAAATGGAGGAAGTATTACACTAGCAATTTCTCAATAAAAAAGCTAAATAATTTCTCCCTCCTACCCCCCACCACTCTACACACCTTTTTGAAGCAGCATTGCATGATTCCAAGCTAATTACAACAAGAAAAAAGAATCAACAAAATCAGACAACAGAGTGAACATTTTCAGCACAACAAAAAAAACACTAAAAGGAAGCATTTTTAATCAAGAATCAATCTTTAATTCTAACTTTTCACATGAAATGTTTAAGACCACAAGATTAAGTCTTTTTTACTTTCTTAAACTCAATGCCAAGTCAAAACCAGACAAACAAATTAAAACGGAGGGAGTATTAAACTAGCAATTTCTCAATAAAAAAGCTACTCCCTCGGTCCCATCGGTCCGTTCCAGAAAAATGTTACCTTACTATTATTAGAACAATTTAACTTTGAAATTCCCTTTTACCATAAAATGATTCACAGTCACACATATATCTAATGATTGTTTTAGACTATGAGTTTCAAAAGTCTTTCCTTTTTTTCTTGAAAACCGTGCCAAGTCAAATGGTGCCACATGAAATGGGACGGAGCGAGTATAATTTCTTCCACCACCACCCCAAACACCTTATAGGAGCAGCATTGCATAATTCCAAGTAAATTACATTACAACAAGAAAAGCAGAATCAAGAAAATAAGACAACAGACTGAACATTTTCAGCCCAAAAAAGAAAAAAACACTAAAAGGAAGCATTTTTAATCAAGAAACAAATTTTTACCAGTAGGAGAAGGAGTCTTGTTGAGATCACCTCTTCTCTTTCTCTTCCCCATATGTAAAAATAAACCAATTTTTATGTAAAAATGTGAAAATCTTAGTGTAAGATGTAGGTACAAGATTAACAAAATCAATGGCTATTAAGTCAATAAGTTTCTAGGGGTTTTTGGTAGTTAATAGCTTGATTTGGGATTAAATAAAAAAAGGCCGGGGCGGGGGGGGGGGGGGGGTTTAGAGGAAGGACATGATGGTACAAATTCACAGAAAAGACATGGGAAGAAAAAGAGGAGAGACGTGTCAGTTCTCAGCAAATTGCAATTTCCTTTTGATTCTCTTAGAAGTTGTTTGATACGCTAGTTATTTCAGGACTAAGTTTGGTATTAAATTTATATTATATTTGATTTATGGTATAAATTTATCTTGAAATTAGTTTATATCATTAATTAAATATGATATAAATTTAATATCAAATCTAGTCTTGGTATATCTCACTTTGTCTTATTTAACATGAGATTATTTTATTTTACCTCTCATATGGTATAAATTAGTTCAGGAATTATATTTTCAAGACTATAATTTTAGAATAATTTAATCTGTGTACCAAACGATCCCTTACTTCTTTATATTTGGTTTTTTTTAATATATTTTTTGTCCTTCAATTTGCACTGCTATTTGTTGTTTTATTTGCCATGTGTATTTTGTTATTATGTTGTACTCCCTCCGTTTATTTTTACTTGTCCAGTATACTAAAAATAGTTATTCAATTTTATTTGTTTAATTTAAAAATTAAGAGATAATTTAGTATATTATATCTATTTATCCTTGTTATTAAATATTATTCATTCATCGATATTTAGATAACGTACAATTAATAGAGGTGATATAGTAAAATTATCCTTTTATTTATTATTTTTTAAGTGGTGTGTCAATTCAAACATGGGCAAATAAAAATGAACGGATAGAGTAATTATATTCTTTTATTCTTGCTTTGATCATATTTTCTTTGAGTCGAAAGTCTATAGAAAACAACATATTTAACCTATAAAAAAAGAGATAAAATTTGCATATATCTTGTCTAGACATAACATTATCATCAATCTCCCGACTCTTTGGATCGTGGACTCAAAGATAATTGAAACTCTCTCTCTTGAATATGACTTGTGCATCAATTTTTATTTTTACCTCCACCTCGTGCGTTACTTCATTGAACTTGTATTTTAATTATTCTGTTTTAGTCCTACTTAACCTAAAATCTTTAGACTTTGGGACATGTCTCTAAACTTTCAGTTTGGTAATTTCATTGCATATCTCATCAATCTATACTATATTATTTACGAATAACATATATACATCACCGCACCTTTCTTTGAATATGTGTCGATTCATCCATCACTAAATTAATATTATCAAGCTCTATCGGTTAGATTTGATGAAAACATTAAAAAAAAAACTTAATTATAAACATCAAAAAAATCTCATTAAATTTTAAAATATGCAACACAAAAGTTAGACTAAACACTAAAAAAATATAAAAATAATAAAAGTTACACATAAAAAAGCTATACTTAAATCTAGAAATAAATTAAAAGTAGCAAAAACTATTAAAATTATTTTACCACTAAATGTGAGTTCCTGGTAATTTTCTTTTTGTCATAATTCTCATCAGTAAATATTAAATAGAGATTAAACGTATAATTTTTGAAAAACTCAATGGACTAAAATTATCAAGTACATACTTAATATTCTCTTTGTCTTAATTTATATGATAAAATTTAAATCTTTAAAGTTAAACAATTTATTTAATCATGAAATTTTAAAAAATAAAATTTATATATTTAAAATTATATAAAGTAATATATTATAAATTATAATAATTGATAATGTTGCCTCCTATTACTAATTATTTTTTTAAAAAAAGAGCCTTATTTATGTGCACCAATTTGTTAACCTTTTTAAGTAATGCAATATATAACGGTTGTAACGTTCCATCCCACAACCATGATGTGATAAATTATTAACAAACAAACAAAGAAAGGGAAATGGCAATAATTAATGGAAGGTGATGTAGAATGATTATGGATATTAAATCTATTGTAATAGATACTTTACCTTATTAAAGAGTTTTTTGGCACTATTTTTGCATATTAATTTAAATTAATAAGTAGTAATTTTTGAAAGACATAATACATAAATAAATATTTAAATTTGGCCTCAGTGCTTAGCTGATAAGTAAGCACTCAAATTTTGAGAGTGCACGTCTAGATACTTTAATTTGGTCTAAACTCACAACTAAATATTCCAACTCATTCTAATTGTGTCTTGTGCACACTCGACGCTGTTGTGACACATAAATTTTGAAGGTTTTTAGATGATCATTTTGTAAGTTGAAGTGTTCAAATGACACAATGGAGACGAGTTGTGGTGTTTCTAGACGTGCATACTCAAAGTTACAGTATTTACTTATCAATTGAGGTCATCAAATTTGAGTGTTTATTTATGTATTATATGACAACTTGAAAATGTACACTTTTAACAAACTTACAACAACAACAATAACAACATAGTAATCCCGCTCTGAGAAGAATATGCACATACCTTATTTCTATCCTGAAAAGCTGTTTCCGATAAACTCTGAAGACAAAACAATTCAAAGTAGTTGGAAACTTCTAACAAACTTAAAAAGAATTTTATCCACATTCTTTATAAAACACACAAGTATGTATAATTAAGAGATAATGCACAAGTACCTCTCCAAACTATATCCGTACTTGCTATAATACACCTAAACTTCACAGGACCCCCCTATTACCCCTGAACTCATTTTTTCTGTATTTTTGTGTTCTTTTTATGCTGACATGACTGTCAAGTCAGCACAAAAATATTCTGCTACTTGGCAGCCACGTCAGCAAAAAGGAGCACAAAAATACAGAAAAAATGAGTTTAGGGGTAATAGAACCCCTGTAAAACTTAAATGTGTCATAACAACTTTTGGTATAGTTTAGGGGTACTTGTGCCTTATCTTTATACTAATTAACTTTAATTTTTTTTAATTACCAAAAAAAAAATGATTTCTTTATTTTTAGTAAAAAAATATATATAAAAACCATACATATAAATACCGGCCAAAACAAGAGTGAACCACAGAGCCACCGCACAAATCTGCTCCATCTCTTCCATCTTCATTTTCGCTCCCCCTATAAATACCTTCACACTTTTTCGTCCTCCAAATTCACTTTCTCTCTCTAAAACATCTCAACTTTCTCTCTCTAGATTTTTTTTTTCAGTCGGTAGTAATGGGAGGAACAACGACAATTCTACCGGATCTCGGAACGGAGATACTGATTCCGGTGTGTGCACTTATCGGAATCGGATTTGCGTTAGTACAATGGGTGATTGTTTCGAAAGTTACGGTTGATAGTAGTAAATCGGGAGGTGGTGGTGGTGCGGATGGGAAAAATGGATATGCGGAATCGCTTATTGAAGAAGAAGAAGGGATAAATGATCATAGTGTTGTTCATAAATGTGCTGAAATTCAAAATGCTATTTCTGAAGGTACGTTGAAAGTTAGCATTTTTTTTTAATTTTTTTGGTTTTTCAATATTGTTTGTTGTATGTTATTTCATGTAATCGTTAGATATGTAGGTGAACAATCTACTACTGATAAGAATACACGTGTATTATGTGTGTATTTTGCATATCTTCTCATCTGTTCTAGCTTTGGTGGACAGAATTATCTGGTAGTAGATGGCATGTATTTCGTTAAAGTAGTCGAGCAAAAGCTGGCCGGATACCATGAACAAAACTGTGGTGTATGGGACAGCCTATGGGCCCCTTGACTAATTCCACATATACTTTTCACCTCGCACCAACAACAGAACAGATGTGAAGAAATCACTAAGTTTCTTTTTATAAAATGTATTTTTCTATTTTTAAAATATTATTTTAATTGTTTTTTCTTTTTTCATTTTTTTCCTTTCTTCTTTCTTCTTCGTCTCTACCACCATATCTTCACAACTCCACCCCCTCTCCCCCCTTCCCTTCCCCACCCCACACCCACACCCACTCATCCACCCATTTTTACTCCCCTCCCAACACACACCCACCCACACTCATCCACCCATTTTTTACTATTATTACTTTGATTTTTTTCAATTTCAAAATTCTATCTGAAATCTTCTCATTACAAATAACTTTGTAAAATTCATTTGATTTAAAGATGATTAGAAGACATCATTTAATTTTACTTTTTTTGAAAAATTTATTGATTCTTTTCAAAGTTTTCATTTTGAATTTGGTTGAAGTTGTATGAAAAGAAGATACATTAATTGATGATGTTTCCAAAATTTTGATTTTATCTCAATTATTTTTTAAATTTTTATCATTAATAACTCTATAAAATCTAAGAAATGATATAGCAAAAATTTAGTGGCTGAAGAAGAAGAAGAAAGAATATGGGGGAAGGGGGTAAGCTGAAGAAGAAGAAGACGCAGGGTGGGGATAGGGTTGGGATTGAGTCTCTATAATGTGAAAGTCAAAAAGAAAAAGAAAAAGAAGTTAAAAAGTGAGAAAGAAAAGAAAAAAAAAGGTAACAGAAATATCAAAAACGAAAAAAGTATTTTTAATTAATTTAACACGTGTCAAGTAATTATTGGTGCGTGATTAAAATATACTCTTAAAGCCTGGGGCTAATCTAAAAATGATGTAATAACATCAATTCAAAATTGTTTAGGAGGTAATAGGGCCCCCGCAAAGTTCAAGTGTCTACTTCCAAATGTCGACCAACTTTAGGGGGGTCCTTATGCATTTTCTCTCTATTTTATATTAACTAATTGCAGTTAAGTACTCCCTAAGCAACTCTTGATTCACGATTAAATAATTCCTGGCTGCTGCCCAGCACTGTCCTAGTGGTATTATTCTGAGAAGATAGACTAGAGAAACCGTGTTAACTTAGTATTTTGCTATAGTCATATATCTCTACTCTGAAAGCCAATTAGTGCAAGGCTGCTAAATTGAATAATAACATGTTACATATATTTCGAAATTTAAATTTTCATTCTTGTCATTAAGTGATTAAATTAAGATATGAGAATTTTGAACAGCTTCATTGCACAAAGTAAATTTTGAGCAACTAGAGGTACCGAAATTCACTGTTGAATATGAGGTTACTTTGGCAGTTTCCTAAGAGCATCCAGAATGGACATCCTTAGAACATAGAATTTAAAAAGAAAAATAAGAAAGAAAAAAACTAGAGGAATTCTGAGATTCTTGCAATGGGATTGCGTTTTGCTTTGCGCATTCATTCCTGTGAATATGATGTCTTCTTTTCATACCCAGGAAAAAAAACAGGGGGGGACTCTAATGTCAACACGTTATCGTTTGTTTCTTTTAAAATGGATGATTAAAAATGCAACAATAGTGTAGTTTTGGCAATTGACATTTAAAATCTGGTGCATATAACAGGCTTCTATTGAACTTTGAATCGGCAAAAGAGTTGTTCCTTTTGCTCTTATTGATGTCGTATTGCCAGATTTGTTCCCGTTTACCCCTCTAGAGTCTAGTGTGCTGCGCTAAAGTTTCTTTTGTCATATAAATGCTGATTTGTTCAACACTTTTACCCCCCCCCCCCCACACACAACCCCCCCTTTAATATTTAATATTTAATATTTAATATTTTGGTTCATTGTTTGGACTATATTTGACGTGAAAAATGAAGGATTTGACTGTTTTATGAACGTGCATAGATAGTAAAATATTTCCTGATAATAGCTCTCCTAACTGCGGAAACAATCTATGCCACAGGTGCAACCTCATTCCTGTTTACGGAATACCAGTATGTTGGTGTTTTCATGGTTGCTTTTGCAATTCTGATCTTCCTATTCCTCGGCTCTGTTGAGGGCTTCAGCACAAAGAACCAGCCGTGTACGTATGACAGCTCCAAAGTGTGCAAGCCTGCTCTTGCAACTGCTGTCTTCAGCACCATCTCCTTCTTGCTTGGTGCTGTAACCTCTGTGATTTCCGGGTTTCTTGGAATGAAAATTGCAACATATGCAAATGCACGGACTACCTTGGAGGCTAGAAAGGGTGTCGGTAAGGCTTTCATTGTTGCATTCCGTTCTGGTGCTGTGATGGGCTTCCTTCTTGCTGCAAATGGTCTTCTTGTTTTGTACATCGCCATCAACCTATTCAAGTTATACTACGGTGATGACTGGGAAGGACTATTTGAGGCTATAACTGGTTATGGGCTTGGTGGATCATCAATGGCCCTTTTTGGTAGAGTTGGTGGAGGTATATACACTAAAGCTGCAGATGTTGGAGCTGATCTTGTGGGCAAGGTGGAGAGAAACATCCCCGAAGATGATCCTAGAAATCCAGCGGTAAGCTTATTGTGTCATTTAAATGACAAGATGTGTTTTTCTATGTTTTTTCCTTGTTAGTTTTAATGCTAAATATGTGCTTAGGTTATTGCTGACAATGTCGGTGACAATGTTGGAGATATTGCTGGGATGGGGTCGGATCTATTTGGATCTTATGCAGAGTCATCATGTGCTGCCCTTGTTGTTGCTTCTATCTCCTCTTTCGGGGTCAACCATGAGTTCACTGCCATGCTATATCCTCTTCTTATCAGTTCTGTGGGCATCCTTGTGTGTTTGCTTACGACCTTATTTGCAACTGATTTCTTTGAAGTCAAGGCTGTTAAAGAAATTGAGCCAGCGTTGAAGAAGCAACTTGTAATCTCAACTGTTCTCATGACAATTGGAATTGCTCTTGTTTCTTGGATTGCCCTTCCATCTACCTTCACAATATTCAATTTTGGAATTCAGAAAGAAGTTCAGAGCTGGTAAGTCTAAAGTCTGACCTGTGCTTCTATAACTTGAAATAATTACATTACATATATGTTGCTTTATAATATTTCTCGGATTGACTTCGAAAGTTGTAAGCATGAAGTCAATATTTAGGTAAAGCAACTCCAGTAAAATCTGGGACAAACTAATGGATAAAGATTCATTTCTCCTGCCTGTCCTTCCTTTCGGTCTCTCATAAAACATTTATCAAAGGCTAACTGGCAATCAAAACTGATTTGAACTTGCAGGCAGTTGTTCTTATGCGTTGGTGTTGGTCTGTGGGCTGGACTTATCATTGGATTCGTTACAGAGTACTATACCAGCAATGCTTACAGGTAGACTTGGGTCTCTAGCTGTTCTGTTTTGGTGCTTATTTGATGCTTACCTATCAGATATCTAAGTTTTGGTCCATTTGTTTCCAGCCCTGTGCAAGATGTTGCTGATTCTTGCCGCACTGGTGCTGCCACAAATGTTATTTTTGGCCTTGCCTTGGGCTACAAATCAGTTATCATTCCAATTTTTGCCATAGCAATCAGCATCTTTGTTAGCTTCAGTTTTGCTGCAATGTACGGCATTGCAGTCGCTGCTCTTGGAATGCTGAGCACCATAGCTACTGGTTTGGCAATTGACGCCTATGGTCCCATCAGTGACAATGCAGGAGGCATTGCTGAGATGGCTGGGATGAGCCACAGAATCAGAGAAAGAACCGATGCCCTTGATGCTGCAGGAAACACCACCGCTGCTATTGGAAAGGTAAGTCAGATACTGTTGTACTTCACTGAATGTTGTTAGGTCTAGTTAGAAGGTTCACTCCATTCTATTATGGTAACAGGGATTTGCCATTGGATCTGCTGCTCTCGTGTCTCTGGCCCTCTTTGGTGCATTTGTGAGCCGTGCAGGAATTTCCACCGTAGATGTCTTGACACCGAAAGTATTCATTGGCTTGCTTGTCGGTGCAATGCTTCCTTACTGGTTCTCTGCCATGACAATGAAGAGTGTGGGAAGTGCTGCCCTTAAGATGGTTGAGGAAGTGCGCAGGCAATTCAACACCATCCCTGGACTCATGGAAGGAACCGCAAAGCCTGATTATGCCAACTGCGTCAAGATCTCCACTGATGCATCAATCAAAGAAATGATCCCACCTGGTGCCCTTGTCATGCTTACTCCATTGATTGTAGGGATATTATTTGGTGTGGAAACCCTTTCCGGTGTGCTTGCAGGATCTCTCGTCTCTGGCGTTCAGGTAATGATTCTGATGACATGTATAAAAACCTTCAAACGATCTCTCTTTCTCTCTCTCTCTAATCCAGGATGATCTTTGGTTTGTAGATTGCCATCTCTGCATCAAACACCGGTGGTGCCTGGGACAACGCCAAGAAGTACATCGAGGTATAATAATTAGTTGGACCTTGGACCTTATACATTCACATTCAGTTGAGAAACGTAGTTTGTTTAACTGGTTTATTTGCGTGTTGGTTTTGGGATATTAGGCTGGTGCTTCAGAACACGCGAAAACTCTTGGCCCCAAGGGATCCGATGCACACAAGGCTGCTGTCATCGGTGACACTGTTGGTGACCCCTTGAAGGACACATCTGGACCATCATTGAACATTCTCATCAAGCTGATGGCTGTGGAATCACTCGTTTTCGCTCCATTCTTCGCCACCCACGGTGGTCTCCTCTTCAAGATCTTTTAAGACGAAACCAACTCAACTGCATCGAGTTTTCGTCTGGTGATGTTCTTACTCCCCTCCTTTTCATACTTTATTTCGAGCTCTTTTCGTGTCCATCGTCGTCGATAGAATGTAGGTAGGTCAGTGGAGGAGAACTAGTGATGATGGCGAAATGTTTACGAAGAGAGATTAGAAAAATCCAACATTCTTTTCTTAAAGAGTAATAGGTAACCAATCCTATATAGAATATAGTATATATACTTAAAGAAGTTGAAAATTTTCTAAGCTTTTTACTCTTTGTTATATTTTGTTGGTCTTTACATTGCATATTCTTTAACTTGTCATGAGTTTTACATGCACATATAATGCATCATAATACATGAACGTGTCCGTTAACTTGACCTTATGCTTTCCAACTGTGGGTGTGCACAAGTAAACACTTGTATACAGGATCGCGCGGATGTGGACCGATCAGACCCACTCTGTCTAACTGTAGAATTATATACTCATGGATTTCTGGCGTTAAGCATAAAGTTGAACAAGTAGACATGCGTCCTACAAGGCATAATACAAATCAGTTCGAGTGTATTGCACGCGAGTTGCCATGTAGGATGCGTGTGTCTACTTGTGCACACTCAAAGACCAAAGTTGGAGGATATAGAAACCAAGTTAAATGACACGTTTATGTAGTATATGCCATAAAAATATGAGCTTAACTTCGATACATGACTCGTGAACAACGAATTAATAACTTTCGCGTAATTAGTTGAGGAGCGCGCAAACTGGTCTGGACATGGAGTAAAAAGAAAGATAACAACCAATTTTATTCAACCATAACATGAAAAACAAAAATAAAAAATAAAAATACAAGATCTTTGCAAAATTAGAAAATATTACTAAACTTAGAAGTACTTCCTAACTAATTATACCAAACATATTAAGGAAAATAAAATCACCCAATCCCTTTCGACTAATTTAAAAAAATCACATTTTTTTTTATATCACATAATGGAAAAGGAAAATACTACACTCACGATATAAAAAAACGTTTACACCATCAACGTATCTTAACCTGTTAGCGTAGATATTCTTTTACTCCATTATTGGTGGTGGAAGGGTAATTATTTCATCCCCAATTGAACAAAAACTCTTAATAGCTGGTGAAAAAAAAGGATTAAATGGGAAAATTTTTGGCCAACATCCATCTTCAACATCTAATGCAGCTTTACAACATTCAGGACCAATTAAATGGGGTTGCATACTTAAAAATGATGTAATTATTTCTTCAACACAATTAGGAACTTCATTAACTGATGCTAAACATTCTGTCATTAAATCATCACCTAATCCTCCAAAATTGGGCAATAATTCACCAAAATTAGGTAATAATTCATCAAAATTAGGAAGTAATCCATCAAGAAAGTCACCATTCACAATTGATATGGATAATAAAGAAATTAGCATAGTTGAATATAATAAGACTTTAGGGCTCGCCATCGAAAATAATTTACTCGCATTCAGTGTTTATTGTAAGAAATTTGGATTCTGAGTGTGATTTTCTTTTTTAGAGTTTGTGGTATTTATATGTAAAGTTTATGAGAAAAATTAAGAAGAAATAGTGACACTAATGTTCTGTGAGTTTAAATTTTGTTTTGCTTAATGGCACTAGCATTTAGTGACATTTATATTTAAAAGATGTTATTAGTATTAGTATTTATTGTTTTTTTTAGGAAGGGGTTACATATTTTGTTGTTGTAACTATAGGTAATTAATTTAAATTTGGTTAATGAAATGAATTAATGTTATTTCTAATTAATTGCAATCCTTGACCATTCATTTAATTCGATATTATATCCTTAAATATTTCTAATTTAACCTAAATTGAAAATGTTTCTCTCTTTTTTTTTGGCATCATTATTTGAGGGGAAAAAATGATATTTAAAGGTCACTTTACCGTTCTTATAGATCTAATTCATTGAAGTTTCTTTCAGTAAAACACGTGAATAATTATAATAAGGTAGTACAGTACGTAAAGACAATAATCCTTAATTCTAAAAGAAAAATAACCTTGAAATTAACATTAAAACTTTAATTAAGCTCAACATTTTTTGAGATTAAATGTCATGAAACTCTTATATTTAACTTTTAATCTCTTGCATAAATAGTCATAAATGAGATTCAAAGCTAACCAAAACATAAATGATCTTTATGACTCCAAAAAATTACCCTATAAATAACTCTACATTTCCACACAAAAAACCACCAAACATCATCCAAAAACAAAACAAAAAATCCTCAAATTAGTAGGAAAAAAAAATCAGAGCAAATTCAAGAAGTCATGGCAATAAAAAACTTGAAGTTTTTTGCATTCTTCATTGTTTTAGGCATGGCAAATTCACTAGTAGCCATGGCTAGACTTGATCCAATATTGGCACCAAGTCCAAATAATGATGAAGTTGTTGAATGTTGGTCATCACTTAAAAGCACAAATGGATGTGTAAAAGGAGTTTATCAAGTGTTTACTGGTATTGGGTGGCTTGATCCACCTTGTTGTGAAGTTATTAATGGGATTGGTGGTAAATGTTGGCCTAAAATATTCCCTTTTAATCCAACTTTTGGTGATTTATTGGTGTATTATTGTAGCATTGTTGCTGCTGCTCCTGCACCATCTCCAATATCTTAAATTTGAAGTTGAAAGTGAGAGGGGTGGGTGGGGGTCTTGTTTTTTTTTTTCTTACTTTGTTATGATGCAAGAATGTAATTTGGAGGTTCTTGTTAGGTGTTTTGTTGATTGAATAAACTTATGCTTATGTGTTTTTGAAAGAGAGTGTTATGTGCACTAATAGTATAGTGCAATAGGAGGTTCTTATTAGGTGTTTCGTTTGTCGATTGAATAAACTTTTGCTCGTCTTTTTTGAAAAAAAGAGTTAATGCTTTGTGCATTTACAATATAAATGATTTTTACATTATAAGAGCGTCGAATAAGCATGAATGATGAAATCCAGAATATGAACATCAAAACATCTAATTTTTGATTTAATTTGGAGTGGAGGTAGGATTTTGGTTGCTTGAAAGCCAGAGTGAATGTCGCCGTCCATCGTTGCTAAGAATGGCATAGTCGAAGCTTCGACGTGTCATACACCCTTTCAGTAGCTATCCACATAAGCATATGATGTTTAAATATGAATAGAAACCAAGAACTACAAAATTCGAAGGGTTGGCCCTTCATAAACATCACCTTTATTTTAGAAACTACATGGTAATCAAAAAACTATCAAGTTAAATTGAATTCTTCCCCTTCTCAACCACTTCTTATTATAACATGTCTCATAGCCTGTTTGACCATCAAAATTTTACTTATTTTGAAAAATGCTTTCCAAAAAAATTGTTTCAGAATAACAATTCGTGTTTAACTAATCAAGAAGAAAGAATGATGACAGTTAAGAGTACGGGAGTCAAATCATCTAATTTTTTATTTAATTTGGGAGAAAAAAAGGAAGAATTTATATAGTTCTTTTCTAAAAAAGAGATCATAACGATTGATGGCTCTTCAACCCAGCAAAATGAAATTGGCCAAATTAGGTTACTAAGGATTCAAACACAATGTAGTCCCGAAAGCGCGATTTGAGAAGGCAGAGTGTACACAAACCTTACCCCTACCTTGAGGAGGTAGAGAGATTGCCTCCAGAAGACCCTCGGCTTGATTAACGAATATCAGAGCAGCAGCTAAAACAACAATACACAAGTAAAGAGGACATAGAAAATAATACGGAAAACATAGCATAGCATTCAAAAGAGGATCCATAGGATTAAATGGAATATATATCATAACTAACAGTCAAATAGCATGACAAAAGTAGTTCATTTTGTTCTGCAAAAGGATGATTAATTCCTACAGAAAAGCTAAAACTCCCCATCTTCCTACTACTACTACATACTCCAACAAGCATGGAAGAAAACCAGAATAAACATTACAAGGAAATGGTTTATTTTTTCTTCTTGGCAGGTGGTTGATCTTCCTCTTCCTCCTCTTCTTCGTCGTTTTCCTCTTCCTCATCATCATCCCCGTCCTCATCGTCTTCATCATCTTCGTCGTCTTCATCATCACTGCCTTCGTTGCCATTAGCTGCTGGATTCTCTTCAGGATCTTCTCTATCATCATCGTCGTCTCCCCCTTCTTCGCCTGAAAAATCTTCATCATCAGCATCATCGTCATCCTGTTCATCAGCGTCTCCATCATCATCTTCATCATCCTCTGTGTCGCTGCCATCTTTGTTCTCAGGCCCAGCTTTGTCCACTTTGTGGAGCTCTTTGAATGGAAACCTGAAAACGACATTATAATTTGGTGTTTGCCACATGAAATTTTTTGGGTTCTGAATGCTACGAGTATAGCGAAGATGACAATTAGTACCTTTTATCAGTGCCTATCAACTCAGGCAATGTATCAGCATCCTTGAGCATAATTCCTGCCTGAACAAGATGTTGATAAGGGAACTATTATGAGAAAAACTGAGGAACACAGTTTCTAGGTCGTAATTGTAAAGTTCGATCAAAAGCAGAAGGAAAAGCAGGGGCAACTAAACTGAATAAGTTCATCGATGAGTAGCAAAGAGCAAAGGAGCAATGAAATTTGATACAAGCAGCTATTCAAAGTTCAAACAACTACAGAAGCAGAAAACCGAGCAAGAAATCCAAAACCCACCATAAAAGATCACAACTTTTTCAAGAATATAATAGTGTAAGTTGGAAGAAAATAAGAGCACTAGTTAGAAGATTGGGTAATACCACAATGAGCAAGGAAGCAAAAGAAAAAAGGAAATAAACAGAGCTCTTCACTCCACAATTACTTCAAAAGAACATAACTCATTAAAATATGATACCGAAAGTTAGCAGCTTGGAGACAATTACCAACATTTAAACAAGAAACCTAATGCAGCACAGAAAATTTCTTAGGTTTAAGTCTTTAACTACCCCATATGCAAGAAGCAACAAAACTTGATACAAGAGTTGTTCAAACAACTACATAAGCAGAAAATAGAGCAAGAAATCCAACACCCGCCGTTAAAAACATAACTGATAGACATACAATACCTAAAGCTAGCAGCTAGGAGAACAACTAATAACACTTTTAAGTTTTAACAACAAATCTAATGCAGCACAGAAAAATTTCCGGCTTTTACTACCCCATAAGCAAGAACCAATGAAATTTGACACAAGAACTGTTCAAACAACTACAGAAGCAGAAAACAAAGCAAGAAATCCAAACCCCACAATTAAAAATCACATCTTTTTCAAGAAAATAATAATACCACAATGAGCAAAAAGAAAAAAGGAAACAAACAGAGCTCTTCACTCTACATATTTCTTCAAAAGAACACAACTTATTAACATACAACACCTAAAGTTAGCAGCTTGGAGAACAAAGACTAACATACAACAACATACCCAGTCTAACCCCATAAGTGAGGTCTGGGAAGGTTAGTGAGTACGCAGACCTTACCCCTACCTTAGAAGGTAGAGAGACTGTTTTCGATAGACAGTAAACCTAAGGCAGCACAGTAAATTGTCCAGCTTTAACTACCCTATAAGCAAAGAATCAATGAAATTTGACACAACTGTTCAAACAACTATAAAATCAACAAACAGAGCAAGAAATCCAAACCCCACAACTAAAAATCACATATTTTTCAAGAAAACAATAAGAGTATAAGTTAAGAAGACAGTGTATTATACCACAATGAGCAAGGAAGCAACAGATCTCTGAGCAGCCAAAAGGGTCTCAGCAACTACAGCTTCAAGAACAGACCCCATGACCATTCTCCCCAAAACAGCTACATCACAGCTCAAATTACTCACCTCCATTTTTTACAAAAATAGCCCCAAAAAGAAAAAAAGTCTCAAACAAATGGAGAGACACAAAGAAGCAGAGAGTTCAAGAAAACCTCAAAAACCAAAACTTTCTGGAAAGAGAAAGAGAAGAAGAAAAGGGGGGTAGGGGGGTTTTAGGGTAGGGTTGAGTTTGACTGTCCAAAAAGTGGATTGGAGAAAATATGTTGAAAAAGGGAAAGGGAATTAGGGTTTTGAAAAAGGGAAAGGTGTTTAGGGTTTTGGGAGGTGTGAATTTGAAATTTGTCGTTTTGTTGGGGGTAAAGTGTAAAATAAAAAAGTATGTGTACTGACCTCGACAGCATTGGGATCTAGTGTTTGAAGTACAAGGCTTTTTATAATTTTTTATAAGTTTAGTGTATAAATCATCTCGGGTTAATAGATATGATGTAAACAATTTATCCTAATATAAATATTAATGGTAGTTTTTACGACTCAAAATTCATGATCTATAAATCACATGAAAATAATTTTTTACTTTTGTGGATGCATTTTTTAAGTGTCAATAGTAGCTTATATCTTTGATTATTTTATCAGATATTCGTTAGTTTCTATTAATATACATATTGAATAATTTTATTTATTAAATATCACTGAATAATTTTATTTTGATGGTATATAAAGATCACTAAATTATTTATGGTGATTGGTGAGTGAAGGTGTTTAATGGAGTTTAGTAGATCTAGAATTACATAGAAGGAAAGGAAGTTATCTCAAAAAGATTTATAATTTTTAAATTAATACAAATTTATCAAAAAATAAGGTACAAAAGAAGAAGAAAAATTTATATGAGCAATTTCAATTAATTAAAAAATTATTTTATCTGTGTACATGTTTACTTTAGATTCAATGCTTTTTAGGAATCTTCTATGCCTATGAGAAATGACATAATATATAAACGTATTTTTAAATTTAATTTTAATTGATATTTATATTTTTTAATTTTAATTATGCATAAGTAAACATTTAAACTTGTATAAAATTGAGCAAGTAGATACACATACTTTACATGGCGTCTTACATAAATTATCATGCTAGACGCTATATTAAACACGTGTGTCTACTTATTCAATTTTATACAAGTTTAAGTATTTACTCATGCACACTTAAAAAGTTAGAAAATATAGATGTCAGCTGTGATCAAGTTAAACGGTTGACATCTAATATCACTTTTAAATTTTGTAAATGTTCGTCCTCATAGACGAATTCAAATTAATTTCACCCCAAGTGTATTTATCTATTAATATGAGTTGTGATGCAATAATAAAGTTATTTTACCCTTAATTAAAGATTTTAAGTTCAAATCTCAAATATAAAGAAAATTCTATTAGAAGCGTTATCTCTAAAATAAATCCTATAATATGTGATTCAAATTAATTAAAGCTTCGATACGACTCTGTTAGGGTGAAGCCTAATTTAGAGTGTATATATCCTATAAGATATCCTTATCCTTTGATCATCATTTTGGTATTTTGATGATTAGTCTGACACAACATGTTACACCTTTGATGACACTTAGGAAAAAAAAACAAAAAGAAGAACAGTACTAGGAATTGAAATCCCAACAATATTTACACGTGAGTACTAGGCAAATTCCACTCTTTTAAACAAATATTTGGACACGTGGCACACACCCACAAGCTTTCTTGTTTTTTTGCATCTCTATTTAAGCTCTAAAATAGGGAAAAAACAAGTAATATTTGTGTTTTCTCATATACATTTGAATCAAAATAAGAAAGGCTTCTTTTAGAGCATTCACTCTTTTTAAGGTTTTTGTTTTTTTCTCTCTTTTTTTCATTTGGTAACATTTTGATTAAGAAATTAAAATTACATGTTGGTTTTATGTTGTGTTGTTTTTGTTGGTATTGAAACAATTGATTATGATGAAGACTTGTTGAGAGAAACAAAACATTTTTGTTTTTTACTTCTATGATGCAATTCTCTTTTCCTTGTTTGTGTAGTTTAAGAATTAAATTTGCTATTTTACTCTTATATTGACATGTTATAGCATTGAAATGTCATGACACATTTAAGATCTCAAGTTCTGTGCTTCAATGATATGAAGTGGATAATTTGGAGGCTAACCATGCAAATGCTTGTTTGTGTAGTATAATATAATAAATATAATGATAGCGTGACTTCAAATTTTCAATTTTATTCTTAATAACGACATGCTGTTGTAGCATAGAAATTGTCGTGACACATTTAAGACCACAAGTTCTGTATGAAGTGGATAATTTGGAGGTTAACCATGCAGATGCTTGTTTGTGTAGTATAATAGAATTATACCTTTCTATGTTAGGAAATTTTTCCCAACTTTAAATTTTCTATTTTACTCCTAATAATGACATCATGTTGTAGCATAGAAATGTCATGACATGTTTAAGACTACGAGTCTGTGCGTCATGATATGAATTAAGTGGATAATTTGGAGGTTAACCATGGAGATGCTTGTTTATGCATAGAGTTTCACTAGTACTATTAGGGAAAAAACTGGAAGTGAAAATTATGATTCTTGATTTTTATACAACTACAAGCTGAGGGTCTATCAGAAATAGCCTATGTACCTTCACAAAGATAAGGTAAGGTCTGCGTACATCTTAACCCCATTTGTGGGATTACACGGGTATGTTGTTGTTGTTGATTCTTGTACAAATAAGAGGAGAAAAGAGGAAAGAAAAACAACAAGAACCAAATACAAATTAACCTTTGTTCTTCAAAGTTTAGTTTAGTAGAAAAAGAAAACTTACAGTGAAACGTAATTATAGCAGGTTCTTATTCAGTTTAACAGGTTACAATATCAGAATTACATGTTGTTGTATGTTCACTTTTACTTGATAGTGCAAAAGTTTATGCATTGTCAGTGCGTAGAATTTAAACTCATATAAGAAATTTGACGTTCTACATATATTGCTGATCTCTTTTCAGTGCCTATCAAAGTCTACATCATGTGTGGAGGTGCTCATTTCTTGAATCACCGGTTATATTGCTGTCTATTAGCGCTAGTCGTGGCATAGACTAAGGCGTTATTGGCGTATTCCTTATCGAATGGGGGGTGCTTGTTCATTAAAGAGAGACCCCCATGATGATGATAACATCATCAGAAGAGGTTTCTCAAGTAGACACTTCAAATTTGGGAGATCGAGTCGCTTAGAGTTGTTCCTTCTTGGGTGTGGCGTGGATTGTCCTCCGGGAAGAAAAAACTGTCCGTCCCTCATGGAATTATGCGTTCACAGAATACGTAAGGTGATTGATTTTGTCTTAATGTGTTCCATTAAGCATAGGTGGATTCAGAATTTAAATTTATGAGTTCAACGTTTAATCTATGTTTGCTCGGACTCTTCAAATATGTCAATGGGTGCTTGTTGGTTCCTCCAAAAGTACTGCATTTTTGGAGGATCTGATACGGATACAACAACATATTTGAAGAGTTCGAGCAACACAATGTTAATGTTCTTAATACTGAACATATTGTACTTTTTAAATA
Organism: Jaltomata sinuosa; assembly: GCA_003996215.1. Taxonomy (NCBI): domain Eukaryota; kingdom Viridiplantae; phylum Streptophyta; class Magnoliopsida; order Solanales; family Solanaceae; genus Jaltomata; species Jaltomata sinuosa. The sequence continues at coordinate 174,222 of QJPP01000091.1, forward strand.
CGCATTTGAACACTAATATCTGTTGAAATTCTAGTGGATTTTCACATATATAATCATGTTACATGTTGAAAATATTGGGTTCAGTTGAACTCGTTTAGTATAGGCTGCATTTGCCTCTACCATTAAGGTTATTGAGTTCTTTTGGTCTATGTTGTTCGGACTCTCCAAAAAAATGTTTGTCGAACTTATGTCGGATCCTCCAAAATGCACTACTTAATTCTGGAGGATCCAATACGCACCCGGCGATATTTTTGAAGAGTCCAAGCAACATAGCTTTTAGTTAAAGAGAATAGAGATGATCTTATGCTCTCTTTTATTAACAGGACCTTGACAAATATCGTTCATTCTCAATGTTGCCAAGGGATATAAGCCAGTTGATATTCAACAATCTGGTCTATTCAAATCGCCTTTCGGAGGACAATATCAAAGCTTTTAGAGATTGTGCACTGCACGTAAAATCCCGTCTCACGTTGATTTCGTATCGAATTTGAGAACCAAGTGACTTTTTTCTAGTACAACATCTTATAGACCTATTTATTTTGAATTTTTTTTTTTTTGACAGGATATGTGGACGGGCGAATATAAAGGAGTTAAAGATAATTGGATGGATGTGTTTTCTTCACAAGGATCATCTTTACTGTCTGTATATATTTTTGGTTCTGAGGTCACGGATTACGGATTCAGTCTCTTGGAAAATTGTCCGAACCTCCAAGTGTTATCTTTCGATTGTTGTGACCGTATTTCTGAACAGGGGATAAAGCAAGTCAGTGGTAGTTATTACTGTTCTCTCTGGCGATAGTTTCTTATTTCACTTGCCAATCTGTGTTAGTTTCTCGCAAACCATTTTGTTTGTCTTGAGTTTATCGAGGTTTGCACCATAATTGTTCTAGTTTAGTTGTTGTTTTTTAGCATATTTCTTTGAAGTGTGCACGAAATAGATATTATAAAATCGATCGTGTGGCTAAGTATTTTTTTCGCGTGTATCTTACTCTTTTACTGGTCGAATTAGGAAGGTTTATTTGTGATTCGAACTGTTGTTTGGTGAGATCATTATATTTGTGCCTCAGGTTTCTCGAATTTGACATATTTGAGTTTTAGAAAATGTGTTTCGGTTACTGCTGAAGCAATGGAAGCTTTATCCAGCTTAGATAAATTGGTTAAGTTGGATTTCGAGAGGTGTCCACAGATCCATGGAGGATTTGTTCATCTTCAAGGTTGGTCCAATTATTCCTCTTTAACGGAGGCTTGTTTTTCATGTCAGTTATATCTGGAAAACCGAGTGTTATCTTTTCCATTCCCACGGTAACAATATTCTGTGCTTCTATGATAGTTTCTTCATTTAGCTACGAAGAAAATGTCTACTACCTATCGGATTTATATATGATGTGAAATTCGTGCAACTTAGAAACTTCTTGAATAGAACAAGAGTAGGTTTTTAATGGAAGAGCGTCTCCAAATATCTCTGTAGAGACCTAAAGTTGGCAATGATTAAGCATCCGTAGGGGCAGGGGTGTATCTAGAAGCTTGCTTACTCGTTGACGTGAATCTAATAGCTTTTGCCAAGACCCTGTCTATGTATTAAGAAATCTACTAATATCTATAAACATTTGAGTGTTTACCCAAATATTATTGTAGTATTAACTTGAGGTCGCTTAGGAACTAGAGGCGGATCCAATATTTGAAGTTTACACTTGCTTTCGTTGACATTGTATGCTTTTAATTTAATTTTATTCCATCGTCTTGATGTAGCTCTTTGACATCATACTGCTTAAAGTAAAGAGTATTGTTATTGTTGCAGGTTTGTCGAAACTTGAATCTCTCAGTATAAGATGTTGCCAATGCATTATGGATTCAGACATGAAACCTCTGGCAGGTACCGGTGGTGAACATGCTTTAAAATCATCGTACGTGTCACCTTGACGTGCTCCATTTTTTTGTGCAATTTGCTCATTTTCGCGTGATGTAATTCAGGGATTGCGAGTTTAAGGGAACTTCAGATCGTGTGCGTCTACGTAACAGATTATGGAGTGTCTTATCTGAGAGGTACTAGTTAGTATTTCTATTGTAGTCAACTTTTGCAATGTCTTATGATTGTGTGATGATAGATCCGTGGTTTCCGTCTATGTTACTCGGACTCTCCAAAATTGCTGCCCCCATGTCATCCTCCAAAAAAACAAATGCACTACTCTTCGAGGATCCAACACACACCTCGAAGAGTCCGAGTAACATAGGTGTCCATACTAGGGATCAGGTGCCCTGCACTATATATATTGGAGTTAATTCCACTTTTTGTTTATGTTAAGTATCTACTTTTGTTGTCTTTATAGACTCATTTATATTTATATTGAGATTCTCTTATCTTTTTTATTTGTTTTTTTAGGTTTGAACAAACTTCTTGTACTAAATATGGAAGGATCCCATGTTACTACTTCATGTTTGGATACTATCTCAGGTTTGTACTTTTCTAGAAGTACCGTTGTTTTAGAAAGTTAAAGATGTAAGTGCATTTTCGATCCTGTGGTTGATAAAAGCTATGTTGCTCGGATTCTTCTAAAATGTCACCTGGTGCGTGTTTGATCCTCCAAAAGCAGTGCATTTTTGGAGGGTCCGAGTGGTCTGAGCAAACATAGGATAAAAGTTCCTGGTGTTACCACTTACTTTCATATTATATGATATCCGTCAAGGCATCTGTAATGTTTTGTTGATAGTAGTCTCTCTTATGGAAACATTTTTTTTATCCGACAGAGCTCCCTACGCTGCAATCGTTGAATCTCAATAGATGTTGCTTGAGAGATGATGGATGTGAAAAGTTCACAGGTAACTGGCAATGGCAGATATCATCATTTCCCATAATGATCTGATTCGAGCAAAGATAATGTTACATCTATAGCCAATTGTTCTACACTGTGCAGCACTCAGCGATTTGAAGGTGTTGAATTTGGGATTTAACCACATCACAGATGAATGTTTGGGCTATTTGAAAGGTCTGTCTTATTCTCTCTGATTACGTTAATTGAGCGTTGCATTTTCAAACCGTCCTCTCTATGCTGTTGTAGTACGATATAACTATTGTCTGAAAGCTTTAGATTTACTAGATTAATCTCTATCATGTGAAGCATAACAGCTTGCTTCGCTTTTTTTCTTTAAATCCTGTTCGTAGATGTATCGGAATGCAAGGAGATGTTTCTTTGCAGTGGAAAACATTCGTTCTAATTTGTATCACTTCACACCTCTATGCATACACTTGCCCGTGTACATGCTACATTTCAATGAGGGGCGGAGCTGGAGTGTAGAAATTCGGTTTGGCAGAATCCAGTAGTTTTAGCTCAAACCCTGTATTTGTCTTAATAATTTCGTTTAATATGTACAAATTATTTATTTAGAACTTAGTAACTCGAAAGGATCAAAATCCTGAACCCATGAACTTCAAATCCTTGCTCCTCCTAATCACGATGTCTTTCTCAGAGAAAAGTGTCCCCTCTGGTATTTCTGTTATAATATATATCAGATGCATCAGTAGTTATGTTTTTACTTGTTTAAATTCTCGTATCGAAACGTGCTATTTCTGGACTGAAGTGGTTAACGCCTGGCGTATCTTCTTTTTTCCGATGATCATTATTGCAGGTCTGACAAAATTGGAAGGCTTGAACTTGGATTCTTGTAGGATTACGGATGACGGATTGGCTCATTTATCTGGTATAGAACATCAACCTGCTAAACATAAAGTTGCATTAATCGAGGACCACTGATTTTATGCTCTCATTAATGTTGAGAAAACTGTCCTGAAGTCGAATCAATTCCTGGTTATTCAGTTGTTCTGTTTACAACATTCCAAGGTTAATAAGTCGTCCACGTTAGATGAAAGTTGCAGCACCCATCATCTGGACGTATACATTAATCTATGTTGCTCGAAGTTCCCAAAAATGTTGCAGCGACTGTGTCCGATCCTCAAAAAAACACTACTTTTGGAGTATCCTACACGCAGCCATAGACATTTGAAAAGTTTGAGCAACATCGACGTTGATTATAAAAGAACGGCCTCGCTTGTATATCTGCATTTCAGAGGATACTAAAATCTGTCTTGTCATAGTGGTTTCTTAACTTTCATCGAATCAATGAAGTCTTTAATATATAGTTTTGATGTGACTGACTTCTTGTTTTGCGTGTTTGATGACGGATTTGAGTGATTCGTTCGTTTTAGGTTTGGCAAAATTGGAGGAACTCAACCTCAAATTCACGTTAGTGACTGACGATGGTTTGAAAATGTTATCCGGATTGACATCTCTCAGGTCACTTAATCTGGACGTTCGCCAAATTACAGACTCGGGGCTCGCAGTTCTCACAGGTAAGGCACAGAAAACATGAAACGAAGTGTGAATGCTTAGTATGTGCTGAATGCAGAATGTACTTTTTGTTTTGAGATGTGGCTCGTCGCATATCAATTCCACTGTAGCATGGTTTAGTCGTCTCGTATAATTTCCTTGTGGTGTTTGCATCTAGAAATTTATTCATGTAACTTTTTCGACTCTATGGAGTATAGGTTTAACTGCTTTGACTCACCTGGATCTTTTTGGAGCTCACATAACGGATTCCGGGACAAAGCATCTCGCATGTACGTTCTAAGCAACTCGTTCTCCTCATAACTACTACATCTTAAATTTGCTTTCTTTGCGCGTCTACGTTTCTGTAGCCCTGCCCCCCTGCTTTCTGGTGCTGACGCGAAGGTATAGTATTTTGTATTGCGAGAATTCATCATAAATTGACTAAGGTCTCTACTCGTTTTGGATTTATTTACGCTTAGTAATATAATGTTGTATGCTTCCTTTAATTTCATCGACGAGTACTGATCAAGATAAGTCTTTGTGGGATGATACTTGATCATCTCACTACTTTATTACTTGTCGACCACGTTTTCTTGCATGTGCGTTTGGGAGCAACATTCCCTACTTCACATTATAGTTGGGTCGCCTATTCAAATTTTGAATGTGTATGATGATTGTCTCATCAGATCTCAGAAATCTACAATCACTTGACCTTTGTGGTGGCGCGCTAACGGATGCTGGAGTCGAAAATATAAAGGATCTTTCTTCCCTGATGTTCTTGAACCTGTCGCAGAACCGGAATTTGACCGATAAGACCTTGGAACTTTTATCAGGTACGTTTATCTATTCGAATTCGATAGGTTACATGAACATGTTGGATTGGAAATTTAGGCTCGTAGTGCTCAACTCATTGTACTTTTGAAATTGTAGCGAGTTTTAACATATATATCAATATTCGTCTACCTTTGCATGTATATGTCGTCAGAGTTGAAGGGGTTAGGCTATAACCTATTGTTTAGCTCATTTTAACCCAACACATTTAGCTCAGAGATCAGATAACCTTTCGTGACTCGTCCATTTGTTAACATGGCCTACTTTAGCCCGTTCAAGTTTAGATCCGCCTTTTTGTTACCTTATAGTCTAAAGGTGGACTGAAAAGCGCGCCTAGCTGATCCAATTGTACCAACTACATTCAGCTCGAATCACGTATACATATGCACAAAAGAAGTTTTAACATGTCAAGATACGATATATTATATTTATTCTGAACTGTTTTGACTTTAAATTTTAAATTCGTCTCTGTATTTTTCTCTTAGTTTATAATTGACCTAATTAATTTTTCTAAATAATGCAGGACTGAAATTGTTGGTATATTTGAATGTGTCAAATTCTTGTATTACCAATGATGGATTGAAATATTTGAAGCCTTTGAAGAATTTACACACATTGGATTTGGAATATTGCAATGTGACAACATCTGAGATCAAGAAAATTCAAGCCAATTTCCTTTTAAATCTTCTGAGATATAGACCTAATTAACTCTTTAATGTTCATCATGTAATATATAGTAAATGTATAAATAGGTAATACTAAAAACAAAGAGGTATATATATATATATATAAGAAATGGGGTTATGATTTTAACCTTTTTCGTGTAGCGAAATCGGTGGTTTCTTGGTCGCGATAAGTTTGTCTTGATGGCTAATGTGAAAGATATTCTTACTTTTGTTTCATTTTAAACGATGCTATAAAACGTGAAAGATATTCTCACTTTGTTTCATTTTATATATATTAAAATGGGTGATATCTCTATATATTTATGAATGATTTAATTTTAAATTTTTTTATTTTATGCTTGAAAATATGATTCTTTATTTTACACACACGTCATTTTTCCTAAATAAAAAACAATCTAAGGCAAATACAAACAAATATTTATAGTTTTTGACGTTTGCAACCCATTCAATACAAAGGATAATGGCAAAATAAATATTAGATTAGGTGGACTTTACTAATTACTTGACCATATTATATATAGGTTTAATTTATATACATCAATGATATATAAAAAATATTATATTATTAGTGTGTATTTAATTTGCTATAATATATAAAATAGTTTATTAATAATGTATAATTCTATTTGATTTTTTTTATATTACTATAACTAACGAAATCTTTATTTCAATCCTTAATAAATTACGACTAGTCAGTAACTGACGCATAAGAGAATATCGTAAGTAACAATAACGCAAAAGCATACAACGAGGTTCTAACGAGTCTAGGGGCACACAACGTCTGGAGGTATCGATTTTTATACCAAAAGCATACACAAAACTGTTTCGCCACGAAAAATTCTTCTCTATATAATTTTTCAAACAAGGTTTTTGAATAAAACTTTGCTAGATGAAAGGTGTAAATACTGCGAGGTGAAACTATTAATCATTTTTAATATTATCGTATTAAAGAAATTTTTATATTATCTAATTATCTAAAATGGGACCTTATAATAAAGTTTGGGGAAATGATTATATCCTTATCCCATTGCATAAAAGAACAAGTAGTTCTCAAATATGTCTCTATCAATCTTATGTGGTTTGGGTGTTTATCTACATCATCATCACATGGCTTGTCAACTTTTCCATTGCAATATGCAATTTTCTATGGGACCTTTCAACAACCTACATAATGTATATTCACTATACATTTTGGATTTGGATTTGGATTTGGATTCCAAAGCATGGGAAGCTAAATTGTTATGGTAGTACATATACATGATTAATGGCGGTGGAATCAGAATTTTCATTACGAGAATTTAAAATTATGAACAAACATATATATGAAGAAGTCGAGGAGATTCGATATCTAACGTATGCAACAATAACAACGACAACAATATATCTAGTATAATCTCATAAAATATGGTCTGCGGAGGATAGGGTGCACACAGATCTAACCTCTATCTCAGGAGTAGAGCATTTGTCATCGATAAACCCTCGGCTTCAAGATAATATCCCATTGTGAATTTGTGCTATAAAACATTATTTTCTCATTCATTTCCCACCAAATCAGCTCAAATACATGGTGAGAAATAGATTCTCATCGAAATAGTGAAAATTTTATAATTTCTTCATAAGAAAATATTACTATTTTTGTTTTTTCCACCGATTAAATTAAAATATTTGTGGGAACAACACCGAGCAATTTTTAGTGAAAAATTTCAATAGAAAAATAGTAATTTTTTAGTAATATTTTTATCTTTGATTTGAACTATTTGTATGTATAAATTAAAAGTGGAGTTAAGATTTAAGTTCTAAATTTTGAATAAAATTATTATCGTGTGACCAGAAATCACAATTTCGAGCTACATAAATAGTGGGTGTTATGATGATCATTTTGCTTTTTTTAACTTGATATTTTGTTAAGAATATAAGAGGGAAAAGGACATAAAGTTTTCATATACTTAGCACTTTTAGTTGTCCTCCAAAGTTAGGTTATCCCAAGTAGGGTCATGTAGTCATTTCTATTAGTACCAAACAAATCCCTTTCCCTTTTGTGCTTTTCACTATTAAATCGCATTAGGTAATTTTGATGTGACGAGTTCGACTGAAAAATCATTGGTTAGGAAAATTGATTTTTGGTCACTTATATGGGATATCATCTGCTGCACTAATTCAATCAAATTGTTTTTCGCTTTTGCAGCTAGTTTATCTTGAACTATTCTGATTTTTCAAACTTCATACTTGAACTATCAGGTATGTGAGTTTCCTACCTGAATTATACCTGCAAATGTTTATGAAAACTGATAGTTAAAGTGTGTTTCGATAAATATTTAGTATTAGTTCAGGTAGAAAGCTCACATATTTTATAATTTAGATATGAAACTTAAAAAATTGTACTACGTTAAGTGTGTTTTTAACCTTTCACTTTAGTTTCAATCATATCAATAATATCTTTGCAAATTGGTTGGAAGAATTATGGTAAGAACAAAGGGGGGAAAAGATTGTTTGGTGAGAATTGAATTTCACACCTAAAGAATAGTACAAAATAATATCTTTGCAAATTGGTTGGAAAGATATTTAAGTTAGTAGAAACAAGTGTTTTTCATAGTAGTTACTAGAGTTGACAAAATCAATTTTTGTAGTCCGTTCAATTCGTCTAAATTTTAATGAATCGCGATATTTGTTTGTCAACTGACTTAACGAATTGAACTTGAAGCGACATATCAAATTATTATACCAAAACATGTTAAAATACGTTTTCCACTATGCATTATAGTTAATATTTTGTGAGTATAACTACTTTTTTGGTTTTTAGTCAATTTGTACAACAAAAGTAGGTTGAAATATGACATATGAATGTCAATTTCATGAAGTTTCATTTTCTCACACAATGTAATGAAAAAGGAAAGCCAAATGTATAAAAACATAGAAGGAAAACTCAATTTGTATAAGTAAAGTTCATCATGAGTAAAACATTTATGTTCCAATCAGGAGCATATCCAATTAATAAGCTACGAGTTCATCTGAATTCATAGATTTTAACTTGAATTTTGCACTTAAAGCTCCTTGGTTATTAAGTATTTAACGAATTAAGTCAATTTAAAGATATTCTTAATATGATACGATAATGTTCATCTTATGTCAAATATATATGTTTACTTCTTATATGTATTTTTTTCGGATATCAATGAGAAATTTTGTTCCATTCTCAATAATCTCTCTCAAATCAAGTTTTACATAATTTACCTCATGAACTTATTTAGAAATTAATTGTACATATATAATCGAGTGTTTAAGCCACTATATGTACAACTTAGAGCCTGTTTGGATAGACTTATTTTAAGCTGTCTTTTTTAAGTTGAAAATTTCAATTTTTAGCTTTTTTTTGTTATTTTGACTTAAAATTAAGTGTCCAAAAGCACTTTTTACCTTACTCAAACACTATAAAACAGCTTAAAAACTATTTTTACTTAAAAAACACTTAAAATAAGTCTATCCAAACGGGTTCCTAATTACTAGCTTTTTTAGTGTGTACATCTTCAAAGCTACAAACAAAACAACAACACGTAACCGGCAAAGGCACATGCAGTTGAACTGAATTAATATCATTTTCATACTCGTCTCATCGAATCTTTGTTACTAAAATTAAAAGGAAAATAAGTAATTCAAGTTGGTGAGAGACGGGATGGGATTGAGAATGAATCAATAGAATTCGAAAAAAAACTTCGTTCTTACATTCTGCTCTCACTCAAAAGCATGACAACATGAATTCGTATGCAAGATACTGAATTGAATCCCTTTCGATGGAAATTGATAAATTAAGAAAGACGTGATAAGTCGATGTCAAAGTATCAAATGGCTCCGTCGATTAGAGCTCCCATCAACCTGTTATTTTCAGCATACCTTGATCGTTGAGAGCCGTTCCACACAGAACTCCCAAGTCCTTCCACACGAGACTCCCGAATCACTATGACCAACTTTTATTTCTGTTCGATCAGTTGGTCTCACGGTCAGGGCGCAGTCTGGTCTCACTGTCAAGGTGCGGGTTTATACCATTACGTTCACGAGCAGAATCTATAATTCGCAATTAAATTACTGTTGATTTGGTTCTTTAAGTTAAATTTGTAGAAGCTCAATATGGATGAATTCAATGGAAAAAAATAATCGATGATTTTTATCTCCTATAAATTTCTTAATGTAATGAGACTATATATTATATCTATATATTTGGATCTCAAGGTTTTGGTCACACCGGAGTTACACAAAAAAAATCCATTCCGTTCCGACCTCCACCGAGTCACTTCACCACCACCGTGTGTGCCGCCCTATCTACGTCACTTCACGGCGGCGCTGGAAATCTCTGACGTCAGCATTCAACAGAAACTTCTAGAGCTCGAATAACAAGAGTCTTACGAATCATAATCGGCACGGCGGCGCTGGAATTCGCTGACGTCAGCATTCAACATAAACTTCTAGAGCTCGAATGACAGTCTTACAAATCACCGGTAGCTGACGTCAGCATTCAACATAAACTTCTAGAGCTCAAATCATCGGCTTTTTAAGACACAAAGGAAAGCCGGCTAGGTCGGCGTTGGAAATCGGCACGGCGGCGTTGTTGATGAGAAGAAGGACGAATCAAAGCAGCTAAAGCTCTTTTCACAAGCTCACCTTCAACAGTACCAATTCTCACTAACGAATTCGTCATCGCCGATCTCCTCATATGCAATCGGATCGAATTCGAACCGTACGACGACGCCGTTTGATTACTACTATTCCTTCTTCGTACATCCATTTTCTTATGCATACTACAACGGAACGAACCTGGATGATTCGTCGGCGAACACATACACGTCTTCTTCTGAGACATTTTCTGCCGGTTCATTACAGAAATAGACCGGCTCGGTGAAGTCTCCCGGTCCAGAGTGAACCGGATGGATGAAGCCGAAGACGACGACGTTTTAGATGTCGACGAGTAAAATCTTCCGGCGGGAGATAGTGAACGGAGCACCGGTCCGGTGGATCGCCGAGCAGTTGCCGCCATTTTTGCTGTTATAGAGAGAGGAGGAGGAGGAGGAGAATATTGCTTAGTGGCGTGTTTGGCTGTTTGATTTGGCAAACCTAAGTTCCACTCGAGGTATGTATTTATAGCAATTATTTTAGCTTTAATTGCATAGATGATCCTTTAGGTTCTTTGGAATTCCATTTTGGTCTAAGATGCGTGTTACTTCTGTGTTTTGCGTTAAACAAGTATACTTTATGATTAAGAAGTTTCAAACCATGCTTTTGGAGTCGCGATAGAGTGATAAGTATCTATTCCCTCTGTTTTAATTTGTTTTACCTATTTTTTTTTAGTCCCTTTAAAAAAGAATGATTCTTTCCTTTTTTAGCAACTTTTTAATTTCAACTTTTTGACATAATATGTTTACAACCACAAGATTAAAGGACATTTTAGTATATTTGACATATCTTTAATTTAAGACCACAAAATTCAAAAGTTTTCTTTATTTTTCTTAAACTCCGTGTCAAGTCAAAATAGGTCACTCAATATGAAACAGAGAGAGTATATATTAGGGAGTTCTGAAAAGGTAGAGTGTACTCAGACCTTATCTTTATCTTGTAAAGGTACTTAGGTTATTTTCGATAAACTCTTGACTTAAAAAATGATAATATAGAAGCAAAAATAACAGCAAGATAAGAAGATAATGATCGAGGCTAAAAGAACAATATGTATGTAGAAATATAAATAGAAAAAAATGCATAGAGAAAAGGAAAAAAATTACGCATGACTACCTACTGATTAACGTTCTATCCTAATTTTCAACCTCCACATTTTCTTGGTGAATTAAAGTTGTGTTATATCATAGCTAATCACCTCGTCAACCCATACTTTTTCGATTTATTTCTATCCCTTTTCAAATTCACTACGATCAATCTCTCACACTTCCTAATCAGAATATTTTCACATCTCCTTTTTACATATATGAATCATCTCAATCTTACTTTTCGTATTTTATTTTACGGAAGGCTACTCTCATCTTATCTTGAATATCTTTGTTCTTAGTCTTATCTCTTATGGTATAATCACTTCATATGATAAATTTAAAATTATATGATTAAAAGATATTTTAATATATTATATATATATTTTAATTTTATCAAATCAAAATCAGATAAACAAATTGAAAGGGGACGAGGATGATAAAGTTGAAAAAGACAAGGGAAATTGCCGTTTGAGTAACGACCACTATTAATAACAGAAGGCTGCCACGTTTCTATTCATGTATGGTGACTCACTCCATATAGATTCCACGTATAATTGGTGTCCTATTTGTTTACATTTATTTAATCAAATCAGATTCGATTCAAATTAAAAAAATAATTTAAACAAGATACGATGAATATTTTTTGAAAAAAGTTTGAAAAAAACATAAAGTATGGCGGTGCTCATGTGGGAGTTAGTTTGAATGAGTGACCATTTGATTGTGATAATTTATTAAGAATATTAGTGCTTTGAATTAATTAATTTATGTGTATAAGTCTTGTTATATAGTAGTTTGGCTTTTTAAATAAGTAGGAGTAAGACTGAATACATGCGTGAAAGGTTTAATCGGTATGAGAAGTGAGAAATTAAAGTGAAACTAGATGAGTTGTGGTGCCAAATGCAAATAATTTTAGATATCTAGATTTGTTTCAAGAGAATGAAATAATAAGGGTGTTATTCATAGGATTAAAATTAGATTGTTGAAATGGAGAAGTGCTATCGAATTGGAGTGTTATGGAATAGAAGAATATCTATTAAAGTGCTATATAATATCAATTATGTTATATGATAATTATAATATTGGGTTGTTAAAGTCTAACATATCCATAAGATGAATGTTATAAAGATGCGGATGGTAAAATGAATATGCATTCGTATCATGTTAGATATAAGATTATAAATGATGGCATTCGTAAAAAGGTGCAAATAGCTAGCACACACATTGAAGATAAAAAGCAAAAAGATCATTTAAGATGATTTGTATATGTTTTGCGTCGGCTAATAAATACATTGTTTCATAGGTGTGAAACTATGATAAGTAAGAGTATTAAAAGAAAACATAATAGACATAAAACTATGTGGAAGGAAGTGATATCAAGAGACCTCTAATTGTTTGGAATTAATTTTTCTATAGACTATAATTATACGTGAATGGTAAAAATATATAATTCGTATTGAATATTTACACCTATTAATGAATGACGAATATATGTGCCTTTTATACACAAGTTTATCACTTATAAGTTATGATTAAGCGATACATGTTTAAATTTTATTATTAATTAATTAAAATTGTAATGATTGATTGAGTGTAAATAATATTGAGTGCGAATAAGTATTTGCCTGAATGAATTCTTGTCACACATTTTCCAATTCCCATCTTTCTTTTTTTCTTCCTCTTCTTCGGTTAGGTTATGTGTTAAACTGATGATTTAGGGGACACAATTATTGGTACCATTAAGTTAACCTCAATTATAAGTACCTTACTAATATGGGACTAATATATGTTTAATTAGTTATGTAATGGTGTTAGGGCACAACTACGAGAATAAAAAATCGTGCAATGGGATTTCTTTTTCCTAGCACGTCCACCTAGGTAGGCTTTAAATACTTATATAGTTAATCAAAATATTAAAATATTATTACTCCATCCATTTTCGTTTATGCGATTATAATTAAGTTTCTCTGTTGGGTCGATACTGATATTGAGAGATGAAAGCTAGGGAAGTGAATGAGACTAGATACCCTAGTAGTCCTAACCGTAAACGATGGATACTAGACGTTGTGTATCGACTCGTGCAGTGTTATAGCTAACACATTAAATATCTCATCTAAAGAGTACGTTCTCAAGAATGAAACTCAAGGAAATTGATCTGCTTGAATAGCAATGCCCTATTTTATATGTCATTTCAATACTAACATAAACAAAATAAACTTAATCGAAATCGGATTTTTATGTTGTATATATCCAAAATTCATGCATCATATATCGTGTAGAATAACTAATTGCCTTTTTCGTCCCTCGTATTTTATATGTGGGGTAAATTAAATACTGCAATTATATCTCACATCTTCCTCTTCATTTTGTAATTACATGGTCCATTTTAAAAACTATTAACTAAAGTACGAAAAAAAAACTTTTTTGATGCTCTAGATCGTAATAGTATCATATAAAATGTAAATTTTAATATTTTTATTTTATGAAAAGCTAATCTAATATTTAAATGATTTTCTTTTCACAAAAGATGCTGAGGTGTCTAATGGAAAATGCCAAAACCCCATAATTTTAGTATAATAAAAGATTTGGCAATCGAATGAACTACAAAAGAGAGTCTTACTTGGTCACACACATGAAAGTCTGCTATGTTACACCGAAAGCACTAAACTTTTTCTCTCTTTTAATCTTTTCCTAAACTTTTTTTCGTATTTTATTAATCTAATAAAACCAAATCCACTTTAGTTTAGAATATTCACAAACATTAGTGAACAATAAAGGCGGAGTTAAGATTTAAAACTTATGAAATCGAAATTCTAAATGTTCTTTTAAATTAATGAATTATAAACTAAATAATTTATATATTTGATATTTCTTAAAATAAATACAAGATTCAAATTAAAATTATACTTATTTTGCTATCCAAATGGTATCTGGAATATATTTATAATTTGATTAATTCGAATTTATATCGGATGGACTCATTATGATGATTGAAGAACAAAAATGCTAAAAAGGAGAAGGGATCTTCGAAGAATATGACTTATTATTGTAAGTTCTCTGTTCAAAACATTTTCAACGTTAGCAGTAGGGGGTTAATGTAATAATTTTGAAGTGCCTTTTTCACGTTTAGAGAAACGTTTACAATTTTCTCTTTTTTTTTTTTGTTAATTCTTCATGGACAGTGAACTAACAATTTTTAGTTTTATGAGAGGTCTAGAAATTAAATATATGCTTTCTCAAATTGATTTTAATGAGAGACTTTGACTTTTTCATAGATACAATCAACACAGGTTGTTATGATAGAATAATTGGGATCCTTCTATTCTAGTTAGAGGTCTCGAGCTCATGTTTCTATCCTACTGGAAGCGTTATGCACCCTACAAAAATGGGCGCCACAATGACAAAGTCTATTTAGTTGAACTATAATATTGATATCAAACATTGAACGAAAAAATCAAAAAAAAAAAAAAAACTTTCCCATATAAGCTTTCAGTACTGCTCTAGAATTGATTATGATGTGGCTTTATTGATAGGAAAAAGTCAATTTCTTTTATAGGAAAGCAAAGAGCAGCTTCATTAAGCCACCAATATATATACAGTCAAATCTCAGGTTGATATTCGAATATTTTTTGACTGCTATATATTAAAATGCTATAAAAAAGTACATAAAAAATTGATTTCAAAAAAAACTTGACCATAAAAAATTGTTATAAAAAGGTATGATGATATATAATTTTATTCATTATATGTTTTGTTGAATTGAAATTTTATTTTTTTACATTCACGTGTACAGATTTTTATGATTATAAATCCGCTTATAATGTACTTGTAATTGTTCATATGAAGTTTGAAATAATACCTTTAAGAAAAATATAATAACAATTTATTATCTGATTAACTAAACTGTACTGTAAATTTTTACGCGATCACTATATATAACTTAAATTCTTTATGTTCTCTTAAATTTGTTAGGACCGCACCTTTTCTGACTTTAGCAAAGTGTTGACATATAGTTTCCTTATTTGACCAAAAATTTAACATATTAATATTCAGTTGCCACAAGACTAGGCAAGACATTTTGTCAAACATGTTGGTCAAATGTGCTTTGAATCATTTCTAGAATTGTTTTAAAATATTAGTATGATATAAATGTAGAAGCAGTTCGATAAACAACTTACATATAAAAATTAATTGTGTATATAATTCTGTTATTACTATAGTATTAAGTAACTTGAGATCAGTAACGGATTCATGATTTTCACTAAGGAGGTTTGAAAAATAAAAATGTAATCTTGGGATTTAAAGTTGGAATCTCAAGGTAAATTTTGAAGTCCCTCAATCACTACGCCAACCTCTAATCTTATGTTCATGAGGTTCAAAATCTACATATACGCATAAAATATTAAAAGAATACCTTATATATACAATGTAATTTTTAGCCAAAGTGAACCCCCTCGCCATGTTCTAAATCCCCCCATGCTTGAGATTCGTGATAGAAACTCATAAGCTTTCAATCTTGAATCAATCTCAGCTTATACATAATCACAATATAAAAAATTTACACTTTTACTGTGTAATCAACATGTTTTAGCATGTTATCTTTCCTTGATTCCGAAATACTTATTTAATTCAATATAGAAAATTATCTGTAATTATCTTTTAAGTGACTTGATAATATAAAATTCTTTAAAATGTTATCAATATATATGTTTTTAGAAGTCAAACTCTAAAAATATAGGTGATTTATGGTTATATGGAAGGAGTTTCCAAACCTATTTTAAAGTGATTAAAGCAAGATGTTATACACGTTTTCATTTATTAGAATTGGAAAGAATGATCGACTAGGATCGTTGTGGAATGATAAGTATATCGTACGTAAATCTGGTTCAAATCTTGCGTATAGAATCATCTTTGTTGAGAGTATTTTATTCTCAATATTAGATTTTTCGACGTAAATTCAAATTCAATTGGACCCATATATGAATACTGAACCTCCAATGAAAACTTATGAAAAAGAAAGAATTGGAAGGAATTTAATTCTCTTAGCATTAGCATATTGCCTCAATAAGTTTTAAATGTCTCAATCTTCAACCTCAACTTGTCAAAAGTACATGCATGACAAATTGCAATAATATTCTTAAATAAACCAAAGATTATACTAATCATGTTTTTATAATGGCTTAATTATTTGTTTAAACCTATGCTTTTGAAGTTAGCACTTATTTCATTTTGCCATCATCTTTTTAAAATGAAACATAAATTTTATTATTATTATTTTATATATATAGACCCACTGGATAGGATCCACTTGTTTTGTGGTCCTATATATGAGTTTGATGAGTCTGAAGTAGAAAAAATAATAAAAATACAACAACTGTTTGAAAACTATGTATATTAATTAATATTATTTCCACATGGTGGGGAATCCATATATATATTGGAACTTCAATTGGCCCCACAAAAAATAATTAAATGGAGGGAGAGACTGAATACACCTAAAAGCTAAGGGAAGCCCGGAAGTATTCGAAGGCTGATAAAAAGAGACGTGTACTATGAGACCACCAAGACTGATAGGCATTCCGACCAAAAGGGGCAAGTTTTCTTATAGGATCCACCCTTCCAACAAAAAAAAGATAAATTTATCATCATGTAACTGAAAAAGATGCTTCAATCAACTATCAAGTCATATTATAGACAAATTCTTTTATTTTTTTAATTCTTACCATTGGTTAATTTGTATTATTTTCTTCTTTGTGGATTTAAAAGAGTTTGAATTTTGAAGCAATGACTTTAATTTCTTGATGATTTTTATGTTGTGCTTAGTGTATGTTGATAATCAACTTATGAATGTATGAACAAGACTAACTTGTCCTCACAATGTGCGGTGACTCTCGACGCTAACGTGATACGTTTAACTGACACAATGGAGATGAGTTAAGATTACTAGATTTAATCGAACTTGTCAACATAAATCTGCAACTGCAACCATGTCATTTTAAATATAATTGTAAATAATTCTATTTAATAACATTGATAGACAATCTAATATGGTAAATATCCTATTAGAACAAGCTAAATCACACATAGTATAAACTATAAACTAATTTATTATACTGTCAATGTATATAACGTAAATACATTTTATATTAATTGCAATAGCTTTAACATCTTTTTCTAGTTTTTATTAATTTAAATAATTGAATTTCTTAACGATTTAAATTCTCCCAAAAAAACTGTTTTTGGATGGGCCACCAAAATCAAAAGAAAAAGAACAACTATGAGTTGGCAGAAAATATTAAAATTGATTATTGATAATAGAAAACATTATTGAAATGACAATGACAATATGACAAACTATATTTAAAACATTGTAAATTACCAAAATCCGTGTGCTTATCGTGTTCTTTTGGCATTTCTTTTAAAGAATTGTTGAAAATCTTTTTTTCTTCTCAAAATTCTAAAATATTTTTTATCAATCATAGTTGACACTAACTTGTCTTGAATTGAGATGTAATTGTTATTGTTCTATATGCACCATTCTATAAAAGTTTTTCAATTTTCTACCAAAAAATATAATACAATGTGGAGTCTTTAATTATTTTCTTATACAAATTGGTAAGCTAAGGGCCGCCAATCATTGCAAAGTCAAAAATTTCGCTAAGGGTATTCAAGAATTAATATACGTACTAAAAGTAATTTGTGACCTATATGCTTCGTATAATTTTCTATATAGGTGTTCAGTTGAACAATCTTCATTGCATGTAGTTATGCAGTATCAGCAAGCAGACCAAAGCGGCAATGGGGGTATTCCCGTGTATGAGAACATAGTAATGAAGAAGGTATGTAATAGCCAAAATAGGATTTTCAACAACAGTGTTGGGCTTCAAGTGAACCTAGGCTAGAGTTGAGCCCAATCCAGGTTGAATTCAAAGTAGTAATAGCGCGGACTAGCCAATTTTCAACCATGTAATTGAAAAATAACCTCTCAAGTCTGAATTTCTACGAGTGAAGCTCCACGACAGTGTCCTAGAGTTTCACTTGTAGAAGTTGAAACTTTGAAACTTCAGGACATTTGACTATTTTTCAATTATAGAAGCAGAAAAGTGACTATTTATGATTTTTCCCAGTAAAATCCTCCAAAAATGCACTACCTTTGGAGGGGTCGACACACATCCGGTGGCATTTTTGAAGAGTTCGAGCAACACAGGACTGGTAAAAGCACTATAGAACGTTGACAACGGATTTCTCTAGAGATAACCTAGGAATCAAATATCTGACTCATTTATACATTAGTGATCACTGTTCATCATAGCTCCTTGCCTATGTTGCTACTTGCTCGTACTCTTCAAAAATGCCGACTGCAATTTTAGAGGATCTGACACGGGTACGGTGACATGTTGGAGAGTCCGAGCAACATAGCTCCTTGCTGGACATTCTCTGCCTTTCATCAACACCATCAGTCACGTCGATTAGTGCTCCTTCCGGGCAATTCTGCTATGATCAACGATATCGTTGAATCCTTTCTGCAAAAGATGAGGTGTGTGTTAGTATATTAGAATCTCAGACAAAGCAAGCAGCAAAAAGAGGGAGAATCGGTTTTTTAGGCCATTTACAATTATTTCTTTTTATGACCTTTTTACATGAGATCTTCATTTTTACACGTAAGAGATCTGAAAAGATTTCTTAAAAGGATGTGTCTATCCTCCAAAATTGAGGATCCAACGCAGGTACGACAATATTTTTGGAGAATCGGAGCAACAAAGGAAGGGAATACAAACATCTTCAAACTTTCCTGGCCAAAACAATTGAACTCAGTTTTCCACCATGCCTCTTTCTTTTGGGCTCTAAACTTATGGTAACAAACAAATACTCACTTTTGGCAAACACCAGATATTTGAGACTTTTGCGTAAAAACTTTTTCTATAGCTTTGCACCAGGAGTCTAGTAGACCGGTAATGCGTGACAAGGGGAAAGAGACGACCACCTATTACTTTTTTATAACGCTAGTGCCCAGGCCAGCTTGTGTGCACCTCGAATAATCCCAAAGGGTACTTACTACCTCACACCAACAGGCTCTGTCCACAGCTAAGTCAAAGTTGTACTTCCAGAAAAGTACACATTATCTCACAAACCGTTGCATCAAATTAGCAAGGCATCTATTTTTTGAAAAACAGAAAGTCAAGCAAATAAAATGTTGGTGTAATATACCACAAATTACATAATTATAGTTGAAAAATAAAATGAACAAAATTGTATTAAAAATATCTTCAGGCTGAGGCGCTGATATCTCGCTCTCTTTAAGGAGATTCAAGCCCACTGCGGCATCATCTACACCGATCCAGCAGTATCACTCTTGACTTGTACTCTCCAGGATACAACAGCCCAACAACGTCGTGTAACTCAAGCAACTCCAGATTAGTTGAAGAGTTCAAAGCTCCACTAAAAGAACACCTTCCTTTAACTTATAATTACTCTCTTTTGTATAGTGAATATAGCTGTAGACTTAGAATATTTTCTTAGTCTCAACTCTCTCTTTCACTACACACTACTATATATTTCCACATTTCACATATTTTTCATCATTTTCACTATATTTTCTTGTACCTAATACAATGCAAGACCATCACTATTTATAGGTGAAGAATTCTTTCTTGCAATGAATTGGAAGAATATGGGGTAGTAAAGTGGATAAATAAAGGGATAGATGTTACATAAGTTACAAGAAACTAATGACTATGGAGTTACAAGAAACTAATGGTCATATGAGTTACAAGAACTAATGGTCATCTTTTACCACAATTTACATCCACTAAGATATGCACTTAATATATTATACAAATATTAAAATGCACCAACAATCCCCCACTCATTTTAATATTAAGATAAGAAAGTTCACCATTTTAGTTGAAGGGAGACTATTATGCATAATGAAGGTGTGATCTGTATTGAACCTTCACTTAATAAAACAATAACTTTTACTCCAGAGTCAGTAGTGGTCTTAGACTTGAACTATGACTGCTTAAGGGAAATAAAGTTTACTGCTTACACATAATAATCAAGGTGTTGACATAAGCTTTTATAGCCAGCACATTACGGCCTTGTGCTATCTCGGTTTTCATAAGTGTTTTTGAGAATAAGCTCAATTCTCATAGAAAGCGGCCTACTTTCACACTTACATAGGTGAAATCTGTCAAGGGTGTTCCTGTAATTCAGACACCCACTCATAAGAGATACAGACTTTCATTAAGAGTTTTTTAAACTCAACCTTCACAGACTATTACAGAAAAAATGCACTCACACCATATGGAAAGATAAAATAATAGTGCATTTTCTCAATAAGTCATCATATGATTCGTTTTTCCCATTGAACCTGGTTATAGGATCTCTAGTCCCCAGGTTGGGTTTCCTCATATATGACTCAGAAAATTTTGAGCTTAAATTCCTTCCCCCTCGATGTGCTTCAGACCCTTTATCTTGCCAAGACCTTGGTTAGTTCATCTGCAAGATTATAACAAGAATTGACAATTAATTTTAATGGTACCACTTGTCAAATATTGTTTCACAATATTATTTACTCCTCATAGGTCTGAACTTACTGTTATGATAACAGTTTTAAACTCTACCAATAACATTGGTTCTATCACAATAACTCAAAATTAGAGAAATTAATTTCTCAAATAAAGTGTTTGACATAATAAAATCAATTCACTTTTATACTAGTTGAAGTTAGAACAATTACTTCAATCTTCATGGTAGAGTTAGCAATTATTTTTTTCAACAAATAGCACCAAATTTTTTCATCCGCATCAAAAAATCTTTCGAGTATAGCAGGATAAAAGATTTTTTTATAACAAGCCTCAAACTTTTGTACCAAGTAAATATACATGGTTTGCTTGTACCTGCTAAGTACTTGTATCGAACATACAATATCGAGCCAAGTGCAAGTAGCCACATATCTCATATTTCTTATAAGCTAGCAAACTCCTCTTTTTTATTTGTCACATGCACCACTTTCACATATTTGAATCAAAAAAAGTTACAAGGCTCATATAATCAACAAAATTGTATTTCACAATTTTTTCACCATAATGTGACTTGTCAAGAAATATTCATCACATATTTTATGATATTTTTCATTTCAAGAATGAAATTTATTTCACTCAAATATTGCATGTCAAAATGGCTACTCAATATGTTTTTATAGTTTCTTTCACAACACTCATGTTAGAGCCAAAAACATATGCAAAGAATAACATGTGAAGTATTTCAAGATTAATTTATGCATTTTTAATACTCTTTTAAGAGCATTCTCAAAGATGCAAAAATCACTTTATCATGATGAATTTTTTGTCATTTCATGAACCCCCACTATTTCAAGAATTTGAATATAATTTTTTCATGAAAAGTAATATCACTATATTCATGAAGAATATTAGGTAAAAAGTTTTTTACCTTTTTCTCCATAATAAATAGAATTTTTTTTTACCTTTCCTCCGCTTGAGTTGAGCAAGTAGAAAAAATAATTTACTCGTCTATCTCTTCCCTTTCATCTCTTGAAGAGATCTAGTGACGTTGAAGCGGGATGATGTTGAGATCTCCCATATTGATATCCGCCACTTTCAAACTGTAACAAAACATGGATCTCCTTAAAATTGTTGGTGTAATATACCACAAATTACATAATTATAGTTGAAAAATAAAATGAACAAAATTGTATTAAAAATATCTTCAGGTTGAGGCGCGGATATCTCGCTCTCTTTAAGGAGATTCAAGCCCACTGCGGTATAATCTACACCGATCTAGCAGTATCACTCTTGACTTGTCCCCTCCAGGATACAACAGCCCAACAACGTCGTGTAACTCAAGCAACTCCAGATTAGTTGAAGAGTTCAAAGCTCCACTAAAAGAACACATTCCTTCAACTTATAATTACTCTCTTTTGTATAGTGAATATAGTTGTAGACTTAGAATATTTTCTTAGTCTCAACTCTCTCTTTCACTACACACTACTATATATTTCCACATTTCACATATTTTTCATCATTTTCACTATATTTTCTTGTGCCTAATACAATGCAAGACCATCACTATTTATAGGTGAAGAATTCTTTCTTGCAATGAATTGGAAGAATATGGGGTAGTAAAGTGGATAAATAAAGGGATAGATGTTACATAAGTTACAAGAAACTAATGACCATGGAGTTACAAGAAACTAATGGTCATATGAGTTACAAGAACTAATGATCATCTTTTACCACAATTTACATCCACTAACATATGCACTTAATATATTATACAAATATTAAAATGCACCCAACATTCCTGTTCAACCCGATTATTCTCTCAAATAAGAGTGTTCAGAGACTCCAATACTATGTCGCTCAGACTCTTCAAAAATATCTACGGGTGCGTGTCTGATCCTCCAAAAGCAGTGCATTTTTGGAGGATTCAACACGGGTAAGGCAACATAGTTGAAGAGTCCGAGCAACATAGATCCAATATTAGTGGTTGAGAAGGTCCTTCACATTGAAACAACTTTAACTTGATTACATTACTATTCTACAAGTGTGATAAATACTATGTTGCTGGGACTCTTCGAAAATGCTTCCACACCCGTGTCGAATCCTTAAAAAATATACTACTTTGAAGGATCCAACGGACAATCGTCGACATTTTCGAAGAGTCCGAGCAACATAGGATAAATATACCTCTTTAGTTAGACCATGAGCAGACATAAGTTCATAGAATTTGCGCATCAGCATTTCTTCCTCAACCTACAAGTAGTATAACATGGAACACAGATTCATTAAATTGAACGACGAACAAGACAACTAAAACTAACAAAATATACCAACAAAGCACATTTCAAAAGTAAAATAGAGAAGAAATGGAAAAAAGACAGCTAAATAAGGGCTTTGCTCATTAGAAGCTGTTGTAATATCAACAGCTAAAATGTCAGTTTGTGTAATTAGGATCGATAGACCGGAATTTAGCCAGGCAGCATTATAATGACAACAATAACGGTAGGTAAAGCAAATAAAGAATGCACAAACTTAACATGGTTCTGTCAATGTGACCTAATCCACAGGCGGATAGGAGCGATTACACTATATCAACAGGTACACAATAGAGAGCTCAAAATTAGAGTACATACTCTAATTATCCCGAGAGAATAACCTCACTAAATCACTCCAAATAAGAGGCTCAGACAAGTGTTTCCCAATACAAATAGTACATACTGTCTCATAATAGAAAATAAAGCTCTCAAATTTGGTGTATCGGCCACCACAAAATCCGTTCTTGGCCTCCAAGAATAACACTGAAAACCATCATTGGCCTGATCAATTCAGATTTGCACCACGTTGAAGGCTATTTAGGTGGAAGCGCTCCCTACCAGGGATTTCCCCATTACTAGGGCTCGAACCCAAGACCTCTCGTAAAGAGTGAAGGAATCTCATCCATCCCACCACATCCCTCGGTGAGGTTTCTTAAGAAGACCTCAACTTACTTTTCCTCCTAAATCAAGCTCAAACCAACTAACCTCCCTTCTGCCTTCATATGACCAAGAGTCCCTACTAAACCTCAAAATGAGCCTCTGATTTCCTTTGAATTAAGCCTCAGATATTTTTCAAAAATGGTGGTGTCGGGGCCAACTTGTGTGACCTCAACTATTTCAACACCCCCAAATATTATTGTTCATCTTAATTCCCATTGGGTCTCTGTCAACCTATGTTGCTTAGACTCTTCAAAAATATCGATGGATGCATGTCGGATCCTCCAAAAGTAGTGTATTTTTGGAGGATACGACATGGTTGTTGCAACAATTTTGGAGAATCCGTGCAACATATAGTTGTCAACTTGGCAAATTTAGGGAGTTGTCTATGTATTTCCTATGATTTAATAACTTGCAGGATATTAAAAACATTAGGAATAAGCCGTGTAATGCAAAAAACACACAAGGTTAAAGGGAAAACCCGAAATCTGTGCAATTCATCTGACATTGTTTTATGGACATTCAAGAGTAGTTCATTCTCCTTCTCCAGATGCCTGCATCAAAAACATAACTCAAATTAACACTCACATATGTCTAGCCCGATGAACGAAACATCTCACATTCATACATGATTCAGAAACGGTCCACAACCCGATGCACGAGATATCTCACATTCATACAGGACTCAGAGAAGGTCCGTATCCCAAGGGTGTGACACAAGCCTTAGTTACGGGTCAGATGAACTTAGTAACTTTTATTTAAGACTTTATATAAATATTTAATTGCGAATCCATTAACTATTACAACAATGGGTTTTGCGGCATGTTCAAAATTGATAAACTCTAAATTCTAGCTCCACCTCTAGACGATGCAAGTAGCCTATCCTAATGTGAGCTATGACTAATTTTACTGCTCGAACTCGTGACTTATAGGTCATCCTAATGTAAGCATGACTAATTTTACTGCTCAACAACAATATTAACAACCACATACAAGGGAATAAAATAAAATCTTGCATACAAGCAGAAAATTATGAGGAAAAAGGTAAATAACTCAAAAAAGAAAAAAAGAACAGCAATTACTTTGAGGTTTCTCCTGCATATTTGGGATCCATTTTTCTTGGTAAAAATTGAATCTTTTTCTACAAAATCTTAGTGGGTTGTAGAAATTGACAGTGGATTAAAAAAATAAAAAGAGAGAGATTTTGATTCCACAGGGGTGTATTTGGTATTTTATAAGTCAGGGGCTGTTTCTATTATATGTATAAAAAAAAAACTTGTTTTTATACACACTTATTAGGCAGTTTGGGAATTAAGTTCAAAATAGTACTTTAAATTTATATTTAAGTCAGTTTGTGCTCCTTAATTTGTCAAAAGTAAGCACTTTTATTCTTCATTGATTATATGGTAAATTTTAATTGTTTGACTTAACGAGAATCATGAAAAAACTTGACGAAAAATACCTTGAAGGTCCCCTCAAATCCCATAAACAACATCGAAATCTACAACAAACCTTATAGATTGATCGAAAATAACAAATACATCTCAAAAATTACACCAGACCCGAAAAATAGATTAAGAAATATTAAGAAAAATGCACAAACTAAACTTCCACATGTTAGTTTATTTTTAAATCTAACAACTTAGAATTTGTTCAACAATGATGACCAAAAGTATTATTTTTGACAACTATAAGGACAAATTCAGTATTTATTAATAATTATAAGGACCAAAAATGCTATATTTTAAGTCTTATGTATCAATTTTTTTTTGTCTCATGGTTGATCTATCTGTGTGGCTCTTCATATTTCAACTCCCATCTGTGGTACCTCTGATCATCACCACCTTCATAAGGTATTTTTATTTGTATTTTATCTGTTTATTTATGTCAATATCAGTTAATTGATTGGATTATAGTATTGGGTGTTTGATTTTTTGGATGAGAGGAATGTGAAATGCCAAATCTTGGGTTTTAAAGGACATCTTTTTTATGCATATAAAGGTTGAATCTTGAATTTTGATTAAAAAAAAAAGATTTGAGTCTTTTTTCCTTTGTAATGAGAGGAATGAGAATTGCTAATCCTGGGTTTCAATGAATGTGGTTTAGAGATAAAGGTTGAGTCTTGAAGTTTGAAAAGATAAAAAGTTTCTCTTTTTTTGTGTGTGTGTTTGAGAGGACTGTGAAATGTCAATTCTGGGTATGACTGGATCATAGTATTGGGTATTTGATTTTTTTGGATGAGAGGAATGTGAAATGCCAAATCTTGGGTTGTAAAGGACATTTTTTTAATGCATATAAAGGTTGAATCTTGAATTTTGAAAAAAAAAGGTTGAGTCTTTTAGTTTTTTAATGAGAGGAATGAGAATTGCTAATTTTGGGTTTTAATGAATGTGTCTTAGAGATAAAGGTTTACCGTTTGGCCATAGATTTTGAAGTTGAAACTTGAAAATTTGAGTTTTTGAAGTTGTGTTTGGACATGTATTTTATTTGGAAAAAATTGAAGTTTTGTGAGTGGAAGTCCAGAAATCCAAAAACGAGTCAGAACTTGAAAATATTTGAAGATCAAATCAAATTTCATGGCGAAACAAATATTTGAAGATAAATTTTCAAAATCTGATCCAAAATTTATGGCCAAACGCTAGCTAAGTCTTGAAGTATGAAAAAAAGTTGTCTTTTTTTTGTGTGTGTGCGCTTGAAAGGACTGAGAAATGACAATTCTGGGTTTGAATGAATGTTTGATTGCAGATTAAAGTTGGGTTGAGAAAATGATGAGTCTTGAAGTAGTTGGATGAATCACTTATCACCTTGCTTATCTCATTTAATTTGTTTATGATGGTCCTTTTGAATTAGTGAGCTTGAATTGTACGGATTGCTTTGAAATGTGGTGAAATCTGAAACTGAGGCAAAAAGATTTTGAAGTCAACTTTTGATCTGCTTAACCTCTCGTTGCTTTATGTATCCCATTTTCAGTTAATTGACTCAATTTTAGTATTGGGTCTTTGATTTTTGGACTAAAGGGATGTTAAATGCTAATTCTTGGTCTTAAAGGTTGAGTCTCGAACTTCGAAAAAAGAAACGGTTTGAGTCTGTTTTTCTTCTTCTTTCTTTTTTTGGATGAGAGGAATGGGAAATAATAATTCTGGGTTTAATTGAACGTAAGGTTAGGTTGAAAAAAATGAACTTGTTAGAAATTGGGAGTATTACTTCACGAGTAAAATGCTTTGCTCTTGTGGATCAATTATTAACTTATAATCTGTTTGAATTCTCTTTGTTTGTGAGGAACATTTGATGATCCTGTGTTTAAGTGAATCTGCCTACAATGTGGGACTTATTATCTGTCGGAGTTTTGAAATATATCTGTGAAATCTATACAGGTTAAAGGAAACAACAAATTCCAAATTTTCTTGTTTCGTTAGAGGATAAAAGATTTTCAGTTCTGAAGAATATAATCACAATGACAATTGAGAATGCTGAGCTCACCACGGAGCAGGTAATTTCCCGCTTGAATAAGCATGTTATGAATCTACAGTTATGCACTAATAAGTAGGCTGTCATTTCCACCATCATCGTAATGAACATCTAGGTCTGTGGCTGTTAGTTGCTTTCTTTTTCATCCATTGACCTTCTTCTTCTGCAAAAGCTATAATAGCTTGTCTGTGTAAATAAAAGAAATTGGAAACAAATCCGTTCTGTAAATGGATGATTAAGACACGAGGTTTGTGTGAAAGTTTAATTACTAGTTGCCTTGGTACTTGGTAGTAGTAAATTATTTGACATAGAAAAGTTCTCTATCCTTGGGATCTTTTATATGAAGTTATGGACTGTCCATCACGGTTATCTTTCATCTTGGTGAAAGTAGCAATGGGACATCCTTCTTTATAATGTGAATCCATTTTATCTTCTTTCCCATGAGGGAAAGAGAAAGAGGATTTTATGGAGGGAGGGGGGCAGGGGCATATCTAGGGGATGAGAGGGTGTTCACCCGAACCCCCTCGGCAAAAAGTTACATTGTGTATATAGGGTAGATTTTCTGTGTTTATATAGGGTAGATTTTCTGTGTTTATGTACATATATAAGTTTTGAATCCCTAAACAACATGCAAAAAGTTAGCTCAGCGGTCTAGGGCATTATTTTTTACATTTTTATTTTTATTCTTCGAATCCTTTGAGTAAAAATCCTGAATCCGCCACTGGGGGCGAATAAAGGAAACTGCAAATAGTAGTCATCAACTGTGTCTTCTAGTGCACTGCTAATATTGTGTGCTATACTCTTTAAAGGTTTTGAGGAGGGATATTCCATGGGAGACTTACATGACCACGAAGCTGATCAGCGGAACAGATCTTCAGCTGTTGAGGCGTTATGATAAGATGGCTGAAAGCTACAAATCTCAGTTGCTGGATGATGTAACGTTTTCTGTCTTTTTATTTAGCTATGATTTACATTTTAATTGCTCCCAAATTCCGACAAATGCATCTTACTTCCATGTTCACTGCAACATCTTACTTCCATCTTATATGTGGTAATGTTACGTTTGCTTTTTATGTCACCAGAAAAAGGAGTCAGAAGTCACTGATATTTGGGGTAGAAAAATTAAATATTCTCTTCAATGGATGTTGTTGATATAGTACAATCACTAATCTTATCTTTACTAATCCGTGGTGGCATATTCAGTGTCCTTATGTGTGGCTTGGGTGTTAATCTATCAAAAGTTATTCATTAATAAAAAGGGGTTATGTGTATTATACTCCATCCGTTTCAATTTGTTTGTCTTACTTTTCTTTTTTTAAAAAGAATGTCTCGTTTCTTTTTTTGGCAACTCTTTAATTTCAATTTTCCACGTGACATGTTTAAGACCACACGACTAAAAGACATTTTGGTACATTCAAAAATTTTCTTTACTTTCTTAAACTCCATGCCAAGTCAAAAGCAGACAAACAATTTGAAACGGAGGGAGTAATTTTAGTTATCAGTTGATGATGATGTGTCATTTAAAACATTTTTAAGTTTTCCGTAAGCTACATGCATTATGCTTGTGGGGTACGTACGTAATGGTGTTTCTAACAGATGAATTCAAGAAATGCCTATTTTTACTTCAGTTTTGATTTCTTTCTCAATCTTCTATAGCTCGTGATGTTCCATAATGGTCTTTAGTTTTCTTCATTGCTAAACTTGAAGCATTTTTTTGCAGGACGGTCCAGCTTATGTCCATGTTTTTGTTACCATTTTACGAGACATCTTCAAGGAAGAAACTGTGGAATATGTTTTAGCTTTAATTGATGAAATGCTTACAGGTAAGTGAGGGGTGCATCTTTCATTTTGAAAAAAAAAAAGAAAAAAAGATTAGCGACGGACAACTTCTGTCACTAAACAACAAAAATCCATTGCTAATCCTATTTAAGATGGATTATTCTTGTTAGCTACGGCTATTTAGCGACTGATTAACGGTGAATTTCGAAGCAAATTCATGTTTTTTGTAAAGCTTAAGATCTCTTTTGATAGATTAACCAATCTATACTCTCTTTCTTGCAGCAAACCCAAGAAGAGCGAGATTATTCCATGACAACTCTTTTTCCAACGAAGACACTTATGAACCTTTCCTCAGGTACTGTTATTAAGCATTTATTCGAACTTTCGGTTTGCAATTGTCAGATATAATGGTGCCTGTTGTACTATATTTTGAGCTTGTCTCCTGGATATTTATTTCCTTCTCTATAGCATGTTGATGCACAACTACCTCTTTATCCAATGTCTTAAAGTATTTTCATGTGTTGATATATCAATTTTCTTATGCCTCAACATTTATACGGCTTCACACTTATCGTCTCAATGCCCAGCTTACAAGATCATTGAAGAGTTACTGTGCCTCACGTTTGAGATGCAGACTCGCAGTTAACAGTAGTTCATTTAATTATATTTTATTTCATTTCTTGATGATTCAGCAGCAAGTTATGTGTTTGAAATAGCAGATATTTTGAAGGCAAAGCTATTTTCTCATTCACTAGACCTACTTTCCTTGTTTAAAATCTGGTCCAACACTTGATCTTCTGTACTTTTAAGTTCTCATTGATTTGGTAAGTTCTATTGTTGGAGAAACTGACCTATAGTCCTTTAGTATTTTAATATCCTGCATCTATTTAAGTGTAAGGTTCATAATCAAGACTTTCTGAATTATGTCAAATATTAGGAGGCAACATTGGGGTATAAACAAAGTCAAGAACCGTACCGTGCTTCGATCAATTGTATATTCATATGTATTCCAAATGGTTTTTACTCCTGAAACTAAACAGTGGGGTCATATTTCATTTGGCTCTAAAGGAACAGGTATATACTCGTGATGTTGAAAATGGAAGTAACAAAATCTAAATGCACATGTAGATAGCTCAACAGGAAAATAAGAGTTGTATGTTCTTTTGAAATTCACTGTTCTGCCTATATGCAGTCTCTTCTTTGCGATAATTATCTTCTAAATACAGAAGATTGTATGTTTTCTTGCATCATCACATTCTTTCTCTTTCTGAATGATGAGTTTATTTCTTTCAGATTGCTTTGGAAAGGTAATTGGTTCATAAAAGAGAAGAGCTGTAAGATTCTCTCTTTGATAGTGAGGTATTAACGTCATTATATCTATGGTGTCAATCATCTTGAGAGACTTAAGATTAGGACGATTTACTGAAAAACTTCCTTATGGCACTTCTATTCTTTTTGGTAATTCCAGCGCCAGGCCAAATGTTCAGAGTGGTGTTGATGCAAATGGAGATGCCTCGAATTCAAAGAAGAAACTCACCACCACGGTAGATGTTCTGAATGGACTAGTGGAGTGGCTATGCGTGCAGGTTCATCTGCATTCCTATATTTTGCACTTCCTACTTTGTACCTCCACTCCCCACCCCAAAAAAGAAAAAAGAACTACCAATTTGTGAGGTGTTTTTCTAGACATTCAAAGGGATTTGCAATGGTTTATGGAGGTATTGAATTTCTGCTGTAGTACTTGCCAATCTCTTTGCTC
Organism: Jaltomata sinuosa; assembly: GCA_003996215.1. Taxonomy (NCBI): domain Eukaryota; kingdom Viridiplantae; phylum Streptophyta; class Magnoliopsida; order Solanales; family Solanaceae; genus Jaltomata; species Jaltomata sinuosa. The sequence goes on from QJPP01000091.1 coordinate 205,304, forward strand.
TTTCGAATTGTGGGTCTCTCTCTCTTTGCTTGTTATGGTATTCTTTTTTAACTAAAGTTAAGTCACTGAAGTGATGGGAGAAAAGGAGGGGAAAATGTGCAATTTTGTGGGTTTATTTCCACTTGTTGCTAGAAGCCTAAAATTATATGACAATTACTTGTTACTGTGTCCGTCCTGAATTCCTCTGCATCATTTCAGCTGAGAAAGCCTTCTCATCCTAGTTGTAGCATTCCCTCTGCAATCAATTGCCTTGCAACTCTGTTGAAGGAGCCTGTTGTTCGACGTTCATTTGTTCAAGCTGATGGAGTGAAGCTGCTCGTTCCTTTAATTTCACCAGCATCTACTCAGCAGTCCATTCAGGTGCGTCTTTACACTAGTATTGCCACATGTTAGACCAACTTCGTAAATTCTGTAGTCGTGCTGGGAAGTGACTGTTGAGATGGTTGTCATTTCACTCCATGTATCATGCAGCTCATAATTGTTGACAAAAAGTTCCATGCTTCCATCTTTGACCTGCTTACCATACATAGGCCACTGTTGAGAGGGTTCTCTGTAATTTTAACTATGACGTACCTGACTCACTGTTCTTCTTTGAAACAGCTTCTCTATGAGACATGTCTATGCGTTTGGCTTCTGTCTTACTATGAACCTGCGATTGAGTACTTGGCTACTTCTAGGGCCCTACCTCGATTGATTGAAGTGGTCAAAGGTTCGACAAAGGAGAAGGTGAGCTATTTTTGCTGCTATTTGTTCTAATATCTTCTCTACTTGCTATCCCTATGTCTTAAACTTAATGTAGCGATTCTACTTTGGGCATCCCAAGAAAGAACTTCCGTAAGATAGAATCTTTGGCTATACATTCAAAAGTTTGAACTTTACTTTACTTCCGAACTTGAAGTTATGGACATCTATCGAGAGCTTTTGAGGGGTGGGGAGCAGCGCAATAAGAACCAACTCGCTCCCGGTGACACTACGCACTACCTTCCCTATTCCAGAATAAACTTACGTGTCTATCGCGCTTCTGTATCTAGTTATTAGCTGGTGTATCTCATTCTTGATAGGTATAATTACATAGTCATGATTATTTTCCTTCATTCGCGTTCATCATTCACTTTTCTTGAGTTAGTTTTCAGTCATTTGCTTTCTAGGCAGCACGTTACTTAATCTGTTGCATTTTCTATTTATACATCTATGAAGTGTCTTCGGCTCATCATCGTTCATGGCATTTTGATGTCTCAATGACTACAGGTAGTCAGAGTTGTCATCTTGACTCTTCGGAATTTGCTTGTCAAAGGGTCGTTTGGTGCTCAAATGGTAGACCTGGATGTGCTGCAAATTGTACAGAGCTTGAAAGCGCAGGCTTGGAGTGATGAGGTGGATAGAACGGTTTTGTGGTCTTTAATTTGATACAGTATCTTACTTTATTTTCTTTATATCAGAAGCAAATTAAAAGAAATTCCGCAAAGTTGAAATAATAGACTATATTGACAGTACTTAATCATGTTACTATGTCTATGGAATACTCTTGAACCTTTTAAAACCGAACTTCTTGTTTCCAAGGGTGAATCTACTTTTTCGGCACCTAAAAATAATCCTAATATAGGCGGATTTCGTCAGGGAGATGCAGAAATAGTCTTTAAGATCCATTATGAGTTCATGGACTTTTGATCTTCTTGGGATCTGTTATTTTGATACAAATCATTTTGGTTCTCATAAAGAAACAGTTCGAGAAGGTTCAATTGACCGAAATGAATTTCTAGATTCGCTGATTTATCGACATCACCCTAATTTTTCGTGTAATCTGTTTAGGACCTTTTGGATGCTCTGAATCAACTTGAAGGAGGATTGAAGGACAACATCAAAAAATTGAGTTCATACGACAAGTACAAGCAGGAAGTCCTGCTTGGCAATCTTGATTGGTCCCCCATGCATAAAGATCCTCTATTCTGGAAGGAAAACATAAATTGTTTCGAGGAGAACGGATTTCAGGTAATGCCTATGCCATTTCACATTCTTTCGTGTAAGCTTAAACACCGTGAAATACCATTACTGTTGTGCCTTTCTGCGAGAAAAACAACATTCTTGCAGGTCGCGTAACTGCTCAACCAAACTTGTTAGCCTGAATTTTATTTGTCTTCAACTTTCTGCTGACTTTGAACTGGTATATATGCTAAATGAAATCAAAAGCTTTACTCATTTATAAGTAGTCATAGATATGATCAGTCGTAATAGTCCGTAGGGCTTGAAGTGAAAAGGGAGAAGTGAAGCCTACACTTCTGTGAATAAAAATGCACTATTTACGATAACTATTTATAAAGGCACTTGAACTATCACCAACTATTTATCAAAACTCTCAACTATCACTTGTTGCCTTTTCCACCGTTCATCCTACCTGAACGATGGTGATATTTCAGGTAGGAAAAGGGAACAACTGATAGTTGAGGTGTGTTTTGATAAATAGTTGGTGATAGTGCAAGTAGGAAACTCGCAAAAACGTGCTACTTCTGATGTGTTTTGACCATTAACTCATTAAAAAACTATCAAACATCTTAGTACGGTAAAAAGAAATTGCAACTAAAATAACTAATTTCAGCAACCAATGTACAATAATGTCGATATTAATCTAACTCCTCAAATTTGAGATTCAAAGAAATCACTGGTTCTCATCGTAATTATTTATGCTACCATTTTTTGAAGCGATAACTTCTTGCTTCACATGAATCATCGCTTTAAGCGCCGAAAGCAATGACTCGTAATAACACTGGTGTGGTAGTGATCTTTGTAGGTTTATTGTTTTCATCCCCTGTTACTGTATTGAGTATAATAAATTGTCAAAAACACTCCCGAACTATCACTTTTTCGCGAGTTTCACACTCCACCGATCAACTGTTCCATTTTCCTAGCTGATAGTTGTCCTAGGTGTGTTTTAATACATAGATGGTGATAGTTCGGGTAGGAAAAGGGAACAACTGATAGTTGGGTGTGAAACTCACGAAAAAATGATAGTTCAGGTGTGTTTTTGACCACTAACTCAAAAATCAATCCAACGACTATTGTATTGAGTGTATAGATTGATCGTCCTCGTGTTGTGCTGCAGATCTTGAGAGTGCTCATGACGATCTTGGATACGTCAAATGATGCAAGGACACTTGCCGTAGCTTGCTATGATTTGTCACAGTTCATTCAGTGCCATCCTGCCGGGCGAATCATAGTGGCTGACCTCAAAGCTAAGGAACGGGTAATGAAACTATTGAACCACGAAACTGCAGAGGTCACGAAAAACGCCTTGCTTTGCATCCAGAGGCTTTTCTTAGGTGCAAAATATGCCAGCTTCTTGCAGGCTTAAATTATCTTCAATCGGCTTCATTCTTTTGACAAATTACACATTATTTTGTTATTTCAAATGACACAAATTTGAGAGTTGTCATGTTTAATTTATTCATTTTATCTTATTGTTTGATGAGATCAGACGGACATGGACAGTGAGGACTCGTATAGCCGACCCCATCTTGTTTGACGAGATCCTCATTCTGAGGATTGCCTGTGTGAGTTAACTTTATTTCTATACAATAAATGAAGTTTTTGCATAACATCAATGATTAATTTTTCCTACATTGACGTTATGTTATTTATACTTGTAAATCCCCCATAGTTACATATTTTCCCACTAACAAAACCACTCTATTTTACTGGGAAGACTCGGTACTCATTAAGCGTCTAATGACCAACAAGTATAGTAAAAGATTTCGGTCCGTCATGCTTTGCCCATCGTTAAGGGGATGAAGACGGCTCTACTTTATTGTGCACACGCTATATTCATTAACAAGCGTCTAATGGGCAATTCGGTACACTAAGTTTTTGCTATGTGCGGAGTCCGTGAAAGAGCCGGATTGCAAGCGTTTATTGTACGCAGCTTTATCCTGTATTTCTGCAAGATTTCGGTTCACTAAGTTCACGCTATGCATTGCATACAATAGACAACAATGTGATTCGGTCCTTCCACGAACCTCGCTTTTTTTTAACCCGTGACCTCTTAATCACCTGATGATTTCTTTGTGGAGAGACCAACTTTCACAACCCCAAAAGATATCCAAATTTACCTAAAACAGCCAGTTAAGGTAACTGATGTAAAAAGAGCAAGTGGCATTCTAAGAACCACCTGTAGTTCAATCATATAAAGTGCAAATTTGGAAGTTTTCGATAGAAACAGCATCATCATATCACTAAGATATATATTTGTCTTCCTACATATCCATATACACCCGGGGCGAAGCTACAGTATTAGGTATGGATTCAAACAAATTCAATAACGTTCATAATTTAAGTGGGGTCTAGGGAAGGTAAAATGTATGCTGACATTGGCCTCGTTTCGATTCAAAAAAACCTATGTTTGCCCTTCTGAACCAACGCGCGTCATTTAATAGGTCGTCACGGACGCCCCCGAAAAATTACGGCAAAAGGATGCACATATCACACAAAATCCATGGACTATAGAACACGAAAGAAATGGAAAAATTGACATTTTCTGTTTAGGGCCTCGTTTCGACTCAAAAAAATCTACGTTTGCCACTCTGAACTAATGCGCACCATTTAATAGGTCGTCACGGACCCCCACAAAAAATTTTGGCCAAAAAACCGTCGGACGCACATATCACACAAAATTCATGGACTATTAACACACGAAAAAACCAAAAAATCCCTATTTCCCATTCCGGGCCACGTTTGAAATTCAAAAAGCCCACGTTTGCCCCTCCGAACAAATGCGCGAAATTAAATAGGTAGTCACGAACACCCACACAAACTTTCAGCCAAAATACCGCCGGACGCACATATCACACAAAATCCATAGACTATAACACACGAAAAAAATAAAAAATCCATATTACCCGTTCCGGGCCACGTTTGAAATTCAAAAAGCCCACGTTTGTCCCGCCGAACCAATGTCATAGGTCGTCACGGATGCTCACGAAAATTTAGACCAAAAAACAACAGGACGCACATATCACACAAAATCCATGGACTATAACACACGAAAAAATTGAAAAATCCTTATTTCTCATTTCGGGCCACGTTTGAAATCCAAAAAGCCCACGATTGCCCCTCCGAATCAACGCGCACCATTAAATAGGTCATCACGGACGCCCACGAAAAATTTCAGCTAAAAAACTGTCGGACGCACATATCACACAAAATCCAAGGACTATAACACACGAAAAAACCAAAAAATCCCTATTTTTTGTTTCGAGCCACGTTTAAAATTCAAAAAGCCCATGTTTGCCCCTACGAACCAACGTGCGCCATTAAATAGGTCGTCACGGACTCCCACAAAAAAATTTGGCCAAAACACCGTCGGACGCACATATCACAAAAAATCCATAGACTATAACACACGAAAAAACTAAAAAATCTCTATTTCCCATTTCAGGCCACGTTTGAAATTCAAAAAGCCCACGTTTGCCCCTCCGAACCAATGCGCACAATTAAATAGGTCGTCACGGACGCACACGAAAAATTTCAGCCAAAAACCGCCGGACGCACATATCACACAAAATCCATAGACTATAACACACAAAAAAACTAAAAAATCTCTATTTCCCATTCCGAGCCACGTTTGAAATTCAAAAAGCCCACGTTTGCCTCTCCGAACCAATGCGCACAATTAAATAGGTCGTCACGGACGCACACGAAAAATTTCAGCCAAAAACCGCCGGACGCACATATCACACAAAATCCATGGACTATAACACACGAAAAAACAAAAAACCCCTATTTTCCATTCCGGGCCACATTTGAAATCCAAAAAGCCCACGTTTGCCCCTCCGAGCCAACGCGCGCCATTAAATAGGTCGTCATGGACGCCCACAAAAATTTCAGCCAAAAAACCAGCGGACGCATATATCACATAAAATCCATAGACTATAACACACGAAAAAAATTGAAAAATCCCAATTACCCATTTCGGGCAACGTTTGAAATCCAAAAATTCCACGTTTTCCCCTCCGAACAAATGCCGCGCCAGTAAATAGGTCGTCACAGACGTCCACAAAAGATTTTGGCCAAAATACCGTCGAACGCATATATCACACAAAATCCATGGACTATAACACACGAAAAACCAAAAAATTCCTATTTCCTGTTCCGGGCAACGTTTGAAATCTAAAAAGCACAAGTTTGCCCCTCCGAACCAACGCGCGCCATTAAATAGGTTGTCACAGACGCCCACAAAAATTTTGGCCAAAAAGCCACCGGACGCACATATCACACAAAATTCATTGACTACACACGAAAAAACCAAAAAATTCTTATTTCCCGTCCAGGTCACGTTTGAAATTCAAAAAGCCCATGTTTGCCCCTCCGAACAAATGCGCGCCATTAAATAGGTCATCACGGATGCCCAAAAAAACCTTTGGCTAAAAACTGTCGGACGCACATATCACACAAAATCCATGGACTATAACACACGAAAAAATTAAAAAATCCCTATTTCCCATTCCGGACCAAGTTTGAAATTCAAAAAGCCCATGTTTGCCCCTCCGAATCAACGCGCGCCATAAAATAGGTCGTCACAGATGCCCACGAAAAATTTCGGCCAAAAAACCTCCAGATGCACATATCACACAAAATCCATGGACTATAACACAAGAAAAAAATTGTAAAATCCCTATTTCCCATTCCGAGCCATGTTTGAAATCCAAAAAGTCCATGCTTGCCCCTTCGAACCAACACACGCCATTAAATAGGTCGTCACAGACGCCCAAGAAAAATTTCATCCAAAAAACCACCAGACGCATATGTCACACAAAATCCATGGACTATAACACACAAAAAAACCAAAAATCACTAATTCACATTCCGGGCCACGTTTGAAATACAAAAAGCCCACAAAAGCCGCCGGATGCACATATCACACAAAATTCATGGTTTATAACACACGAAAAAAATCAAAAAAATTCTATTTCCCATTTCGGGCCACGTTTAAAATTCAAAAAGCCCACGTTTGCCCCTTTGAACCAACGTGCGCCATTAAATAGGTTGTCACGGACTCCCACAAAAAATTTCTGCCAAAAAACCGCCGGATGCACATATCACACAAAATCCATGGACTATAACACACGAAAAAATCAATAAATCCCTATTTCATGTTCTGGGTCACGTTTGAAATCCAAAAAGGCCACGTTTGCCCGTTCGAACCAACGCGCGCCATTAAATTGGTCGTCACCGACGCCCACAAAAAATTTCGGCCAAAAAACCGCAGGACGCACATATCACACAAAATCCATGCACTATAACATACGAAGAAATCAAAAAATCCTTATTTCCCGTTCCGGGCCATGTTTAAAATCCAAAAAACTCACTTTTGCCTCTCCAAATCAACGCGTGCCAATAAATAGGTCGTCACGGATGCCCACGAAAACTTTCGGCCAAAAGGTCACCAGACGCACATATCACACAAAATCCATGGACTATAACACACGAAAAAACTGAAAAATCTCTATTTCCAATTCCAGGCCACGTTTGAAATCCAAAAGGCCCACGTTTGCCCCTCCGAACAAATGCGCGCCATTAAATATGTCCTAACAGATGCCCACGAAAAATTTCAGCCAAAAAACTGTGAGATGCACATATCACACAAAATCTATGGACTACAACACACGAAAAAATAAAAAAATTCCTATTTTCCGTTTCAGGACATGTTTGAAATCCAAAAAGCCCACGTTTGCCTCTCCGAACCAACGTGCGCCATTAAGTAGGTATTCACAGACGCCCATGAAAAATTTTGGCCAAAAAACCACCGGACGCACACATCACACAAAATCCATTGATTATAACACACGAAAAAAATCAAAAAATCCCTATTTCTCATTTCGGTCCACGTTTGAAATCCAAAAAAACTACGTTTTCCCCTCTGAGCCAAAACGCGCCATTAAATAGGTCATCACGGACACCCACAAAAAAATTCAGCCAAAAAACCGCCAGACACACATATCACACAAAATCCATTGACTAGAACACACAAAAAAACCAAAAAATCTCTATTTCCCGTTCTTGGCCAAGTTTGAAATCCAAAAAGCCCATGTTTGCCCCTATGAGCCAGCGCGCGGTATTAGAAAAGTCATCACGGACGCCCACAAAAAAATTTAGCCAAAAAACCACCGGACACACATATCACACAAAATCCATTGATTATAACACATGAAAAAAATGAAAAATTCCTATTTCCCATTTCAGGCCACGTTTAAAATCCAAATAGCCCACGTTTGTCCCTCTGAACCAACGCACACCATTAAATAGGTCATCACGGACGCCCAAGAAAAATTTCAGCCAAAAAACCACCGGACGCATATATCACACAAAATCCATGGACTATAACACACAAAAAAACCAAAAAATTCCTATTTCCCATTTCGGGCCACATTTGAAATACAAAAAGACCAAGTTTGCCCCTATGAACCAATGAAAGCCATAAAAATTGGTCATCACGGACACCCACAAAAATTTTTGGCCAAAAAACCATCGAACGCACATATCACACAAAATCCATGGACAATAGCACACGAAAAAACTGAAAAATTCCTATTTCCCATTTCGGGCCACGTTGAAATCCAAAAAGCCCACGTTTTCCCCTCCGAACCAACACGCGCCATTAAATAAGTCGTCACGGACGTCCACAAAAAATTTTGACCAAAAAACCGGCGGACGCACATATCACACAAAATCCATGGACTAAAACATACGAAAAAAATTGAAAAATCCCTATTACCCATTTCGGGCTACGTTTGAAATCCAAAAAGCCCACGTTTTCCTCTTCGAACAAACACCACGCTATTAAATAGGTCGTCACAGACGCCCACAAAACATTTTGGCCAAATAAACCACCGGACGCATATATCACACAAAATCCATGGATTATAACACACGAAAAAACCAAAAAAACCCTATTTCCCATTTCAGGCAACGTTTGAAATCCAAAAAGCACACGTTTGCCCCTCCGAACCAATGCGCGCCATTAAAAATGTCATCACGGACGCCTAAGAAAAGTTTCGGCCAAAAAGTCAACGGACGCACATATCACACAAAATCCATGAAATATAATACACGAAAAAACCAAAAAATCTCTATTTCCCGTTCCAGGCCACGTTTGAAATCCAAAAAGCCCACGTTTACCCCTCCAAACCAACACACGCCATTAAATAGGTCGTCAAAGATGCCCATGAAAAATTTCGGCCAAAAAACCGTCAGACGCACATATCACACAAAATCCATGGACTACAACACATGAAATAACAAAAAAAAATCCTATTTCCCGTTCCAGGCCATGTTTGAAATCCAAAAATCCCACGTTTGCCCCTACGAACCAACGAGCTCCATTAAATAGGTCGTCACAGATGCCCACGAAAAATTTGTGCCAAAAAACCGCCGGACACACATATCACAAAAAATCCATGGACTATAACACACGAAAAAACCAAAAAATCCCTATTTCCCATTCTGGGCCTTATTTGAAATCGAAAAAGCCCCCGTTTTCCCCTCGGAAATAATGCGCGCCATTAAATAGGTCGTCATGGACGCCCACAAAAAATTCCATCCAAAAAACTGCCAGACGCACATATCACACAAAATCCATGGACTATAACACACGAAAAAACCAAAAATTCCTTATTTCTAGTTCCGGGCCCTGTTTGAAATCCAAAAAGCCCACGTTTACCCTCCGAACCAACGCGCGCCATTAAATAGGTCGTCACGGACCCCCACAAAAAATTTTGGCCAAAAATCCACCGGACGCACATATCACACAAAATCCATTGACTATATACACGAAAAAATTGAAAAATCCTTATTTCCCATTCCGGGCCACGTTTGAAATTCAAAAAGCCCACGTTTGCCCCTCTGAACCAATGTGCGCATATAAATAAGTCATCACGGATTCCCACGAAAAATTTCAACCAAAAACCGTCGGACGCACATATCACACAAAATCCATGGACAATAACACACGAAAAAATTGAAAAATTCCTATTTCCCATTTTGGGCCATTATTGAAATCCAAAAAGCCCACGTTTGCCCCTCCGAACCAACATGCGTCATCAAATAGGTCGTAGTGGACGACCAAGAAAAGTTTCGGCCAAAAAACCACCGGACGCACATATCACACAAAATTCATGGACTATAACACACGAAGAAATTGAAAAATCCTTATTTCTCGTTCTGGGCCACGTTTGAAATCCAAAAAGCCCAAGTTTGCCCCTCCGAACCAACACGTGCCATTAAATAGGTCGTCACGGATGCCCACAAAAATTTTTGGCCAGAAAACCGCCGGAAGCACATATCACACAAAATCCATGGACTATAACACACGAAAAACCGAAAAATCCCTATTTCCTGTTCCGGGACACGTTTGAAATCCAAAAAGCCCTTGTTTGCCCCTCCGAACCAACGCGCGCCATTAAATAGGTCATCACGGACGCTCAAGCAAACTTTTAGCCAAAAAACCACTGGACGCATGTCACACAAAATCCATGGACTATAACACACGAAAAAATCCCTAATTCCCATTCTGGGCCACGTTTGAAATCCAAAAAACCCACGTTTGCCCCTCCGAACCAACGCACGCCGTTAAATAGGTCGTCAAGGACGCCCATGAAATTTTTTGGCCAAAAACCCGCTGTATGCACATATCAAACAAAATCAATGGTCTATAACACATGAAAAAATAGAAAAAATTGCTATTTCCCGTTCCGAGCCACGTTTGAAATCCAAAAAGCCCATGTTTGCCCCTCCGAACCAACGTGTGCCATTAAATAGGTTGTCACGGACTTCCACAAAAAATTTCGGCAAAAAAACCGTTGGACGCACATATCACACAAAATCCATTGACTATAACAAATGAAAAAATAAAAAAATCCTTATTTCCCGTTCCGAGCCACGTTTGAAATCCAAAAAGCCCACGTTTGCCCCTACGAACCAATGTGTGCCAATAAATAGGTCATCACGGACGCACACGAAAACTTTTGGCCAAAAAACTGCCGGACGCACCTATCACACAAAATCCATGAACTATAACACACGGAAAAATAAAAAAATCACTATTTCCTGTTCCGGGCCACGTTTGAAATCCAAAAAGCCCACATTTTCCCCACCGAACCAACATGTGCCAATAAATAGGTCGTCACGGATGTCCATGAAAACTTTCGGCCAAAAAACCGCCGGACGCACATATCACACAAAATCCATGGACTATAACACACGAAAAAATTAAAAAAAACCCAATTTCCTGTTTCGGGCCACGTTTGAAATCTAAAAAGCCCACGTTTGCCCCTCCGAACCAACGCGCGCCATTAAATAGGTCATCACGGAAGCATACGAAAAATGTCAACCAAAAAATCGCCAGACGCACATATCACACAAATACCATGGACTATAACATACGAAAAAAACTAAAAATCCCTATTTCCCATTTCGGGCCACGTTTAAAATCCAAATAGCCCACGTTTGCCCCTCTGAACCAACGCGCGCCATTAAATAGGTAATCAAGGACGCCCAAGAAAAATTTCAGCCAAAAAAACACCGGACGCTTGGTCGTCACGGAAGGCCACAAAAAATTTCAGCCAAAATACCGCCGGACACACATATCACACAAAATCCATGGACTATAACACACGATAAAATCGAAAAAACCCTATTTCCAGTACCGAGCCACGTTTGAAATCCAAAAATCTCACGTTTCCCCCTCCAAACCAACGCGTGCCATTAAATAGGTCGTCACGGACGCCCACGAAAATTTTTGGCCAAAATACCGCCAGACGCACATAATACACAAAATCCATGGACTATAACACACGAAAAAACCGAAAAATCCCCATTTCTCGTTTTGGGCCATGTTTGAAATACAAAAAGCCCACGTTTGCCCCTCCGAAACCAATGCGCGCCATTAAATTGGTCGTCACGGACGCCCACGAAAATTTTCGGCCAAAATACCGCCGGACGCACATATCACACAAAATCCATTGACTATAACACACGAAAAAACTGAAAAATCTCTATTTCCCATTCTGGGCCACGTTTGAAATCCAAAAGGCCCATGTTTGCCCCTCCGAACCAACGCGTGCCATTAAATAGATCATCACGGATGCCCACAAAAAAATTTGGCCAAAATACCACCGGACGCACATGTCACACAAAATCCATGGACATAACACACGAAAAAACTAAAAAATCTCTATTTCCCATTCCGTGCCACGTTTGAAATCCATAAAGCCCACGTTTGCCCCTCCAAACCAACACGCGCCCTTAAATAGGTCGTCACAGAAAACAGAAAAAATCCCTATTTTCCATTTCGGGCCACGTTTGAAATCCAAAAATCCCACATTTACCCTTCCGAACCAACGCGCTCCATTAAATAGCTCGTTACGGACGCCCACAAAAAATTTTGGCTAAAAAACTGTCGGACATACATTTCACACAAAATTCATTGACTATAACACACGAAAAAACCAAAAAATCTCTATTTCTCATTCCGGGCCATGTTTGAAATCCAAAAGGCCCACGTTTGCCCCTACGAACCAATGCGCGCCATTAAATAGGTCGTCACGGATGCCCACGAAATATTTTCGCAAAAAAACCACCGGATGCACATATCACACAAAATCCATGGACTATAACGCACGAAAAACTCAAAAAATCCCTATTTCCCATTTCGTGCCACGTTTGAAATCCAAAAAGCCCATGTTTGCCCCTCTGAACCAACGCGAGCCATTAAATAAGTCCTCATAGATGCCCAAAAAAATTTCAGCCAAAAAATCACCGGACGCACATATCACACAAAATTCATGGACTATAACAAACGAAAAGGCCGAAAAATATCTATTTCCCATTCCGGGCCACGTTTGCCCCTACGAACAAACACGCGCCATTAAATAGGTCGTCACAGATTCCCACAAAAAATTTCAGCCAAAAAACCGCTAGATGCACATATCAACCAAAATCCATGGACTATAACACACGAAAAAACTGAAAAAATCTCTATTTCCCGTTCCGGACCACGTTTGAAATCGAAAAAACCTATGTTTGCCCCTTTGAACTAACGCACACCATTAAATAGGTCACCAAACATGCCCATGAAAAATTTTGGCCAAAAACCATCGGGGGCACATATCACACAAAGTCCATGGACTATAACACACGAAAAAACAGAAAAACCCCTATTTCCCGTTCCAGAACACATTTGAAATCAAAAAAACCTACGTTTGCCCTTTCAAACCAACACACTCCATCAAATAGGTCGTGACAGACGCTCACGAAAAATTTTGGCCAAAAAAGCATTGGGCGCACTCAGCACACAAAATCCATGGACTATAACACACGAAAAAACCAAAAAATCCTAATTTCCTATTCCGGGCTATGTTTAAAATCCAAAAAGCCCAAGTTTGCCCATCAAAACCAACGCGCGCCATTAAATAGGCCGTCCAGACGCCCATAAAAAATTTTGGCCAAAAAACCTTCGGACGCACATATAACACAAAATCCATGGACTATAACACACGAAAAAACTGAAAAAATTTCTATGTACCATTCCGGGACACGTTTGAAATCCAAAAGCCCACGTTTTCCTCTCCGAACCAACGCGCGCCGCTCATCACGGACGCCCACAAAAAGTTTTGGCCAAAAATCGCCGGACGCACATATCACACAAAATCCATGGATTATAACACACGAAAAAACTAAAAAATCCCTATTTCCCATTCCGGGACACGTTTGAAATCCAAAAATTCCACCTTTATCCCTCCGAACCAACAACGCCATTAAATAGTTCGTCACGAACGCCCACAAAAAATCTTGGCCAAAAAACTATCGGATGCACATATCACACAAAATCCATTGACTATAACACACGAAAAAACCGAAAAACCCTATTATTCATTCCGTCCATGCTTACCTTTCAGGTAGTGGTAAAGCCAAAGAAGAATGATAATTGAGAAAGTTTTCTATGGCTTTTTCGCTTCAAAAGCAGAAGAAAAGAAGTCCACGTTTGAAATCCAAAAAGCCCACTTTTGCCCCTCTGAACAATTGCGCGCCATTAAATAGGTCGTCACGGACTCCCACAAAATATTTTGTCCAAAAGACCGTCGGACGCACATATCACACAAAATCCATTGACTATAACACACGAAAGAAATCAAAAATTCCCTATTTCTCATTTTGGGCCACGTTTGAAATCCAAAAAGCCCATTTTTCACTTCTGAACTAACACGCGCCATTAAATAGGTCGTCACAGACGCCCACAAAAATTTTGGCCTAAAACCGACGGACGCACATAGCACAAGAAATCCATGGAGTATAACACATGAAAAAACCAAAACATCCCTATTTCCCGTTCTAGGCCACGTTTTAAATCCAAAAAGCCCATGTTTGCCCCTCCAAACTAATGCACGCCATTAAATAGGTTGTCATGGATGCCCACAAAAATTTTCGGCCAAAAAACCGTCGGACGCACATATCACACAAAATCGATGGACTATTAACACACGAAAAAACTGAAAAATCCCTATTTTCCGTTCTGGACCACGTTTGAAATCCAAAAAGACAACGTTTGCCCCTCCGAACCAATGCGCGCCATTAAATAGGTTGCCAAGAACGCCCACAAAAAATTTTGGCCAAAAAACCGCCGCACGCACATATCACACAAAATCCATGGACTATAACACACAAAAAATCTGAAAAATCCCTATTTCCCGTTCCAAGCCATGTTTGAAATCCAAAAAGCCCACGTTTTCCTCTCTGACCCAATGCGCGCCATTAAGTAGGTCGTCACGGACGCCCACGAAAAATTCTGACCAAAAAATCGTCGGGCGCAAATATCACACAAAATCCATGGACTATTACACACGAAAAGAATGTAAAAATCCTTATTTCTCGTTCCAGGCCACGTTTGAAATTGAAAAAGCCCATGTTTGTCCCTCTGAACCAACAAGCGCCATTAAATAGGTCGTCACGGATGTCCACGAAAAATTTCAGCCAAAAAGCCATCGGACGCACGTATCAACCAAAATTCATGGACTATAACACACGAAAAAACTGAAAAATACCTATTTCCCGTTCCATGCCACGTTTGGAATCCAAAATGTCCACGTTTTTCCCTCCGAACCAATGCACGCCATTAAATAGGTTGTCACGGACGCCCACGAAAAATTTCAGCCAAAAAACCACCGGGCGCACATATCACACAAAATTCATGGACTATAACACACGAAAGAATGAAAAAATCCTTATTTCTCGTTCCGAGCCACGTTTGAAATCAAAAAAGCCCACGTTTGTCCCTCCGAACCAATGCGCTATTCAATAGGTCTTCACAGACACCCAAGAAAAATTTTGGCCAAAAAACCGCTGGACGAACATATCACACAAAATCCATGGACTATAACACACGAAAAAACTAAAAAATCCCTATTTCCAGTTCTGGGCCACGTTTGAAATCCAAAAAGCCCACGTTTGCCCTTCTGAACCAACGGGCGATATTAAATAGGTCTTCACCGATGCCCACGAAAAGTTTTGGCCATAAAACCGTCGGGCGCACATATCACACAAAATCTATGGAGTATATAACATACGAAAAAACCAAAATATCCCTATTTCTCATTCCGGGCCACGTTTGGAATCCAAAAACCCCATGTTTGCCCCTCCGAACCAACGTGTGCCATTAAATAAGTCGTCACGAACGCCCACGAAAAATTTTGGGGAAAATGGCGTCGGACGCTCATACCACACAAAATCCATGGACTATAACACACGAAAAAACTAAAAAATCCTTATTTCCTGTTCAGGGCCACGTTTGAAATCCAAAAAGCCCATGTTTGCACATCCAAACTAAAGCGCGCCATTAAAAAGGTCGTCATGGATGCCCAGGAGAAATTTCAGCCAAAAAACCACCGGACGCACATATCACACAAAATCTATGAAATATAACGCACGAAAAAACTGAAAAATTATTATTTCCCATTCCGAGCCACGTTTGAAATCCAAAAATCTCACGTTTGCCCCTCCGAACCAATGTGTGCCATTAAATAAGTCGTCACAGATTCCCACAAAAAACATTGGCCAAAAAACCGCCAGATGCACATATCAACCAAAATCCATAGACTATAACACACAAAAAAACTGAAAAAATCTCTATTTCCCGTTCCGGGCCACGTTTGAAATCAAAAAAACCTATGTTTGACCCTTTGAACTAACGCACGCCATTAAATAGGTCGTCATTGACGCACATGAAATTTTTTGGCAAAAAACGATTGGGGGCACACATCACACAAAGTCCATGGATTATAACACACAAAAAAATAGAAAAACCCTATTTCCCGTTCCGGCCCACATTTGAAATCGAAAAAACCTATTGCCCATTCGAACCAACGCGCGCCATCAAATAGGTCGTCACGGACGCCCACGAAAACTTTTAGACCAAAAAGCGTTGGGCGCACTTATCACACAAAATCCATGGACTATAACACACGAAAAAACCAAAAAAATCATAATTTCCCATTCCGAGCTACGTTTAAAATCAAAAAAGCACAGGTTTGCCTCTCAAAACCAACGCACACCATTAAATAGGAAGCCATGGACGCCCACGAAAAATTTCGGCCAAAAAACGGCCGGACGCACATATCACACAAAATCCATGGACTATAACACACGAAAAAACTGAAAAAAATTCCTATTTCCCGTTCCGGGCAACGTTTGAAATCCATAAAGCCCACGTTTGCCCCTCCAAACCAACATGAGCCATTAACTAGGTCGTCACGGACGCCCATAAAAAATTGCGGCCAAAAAGCTATCGGACGCACATATCACACAAAATCCATTGTTTATAACACAAGAAAAAATTGAAAAATCTCTATTCCGTTACGGGCCACATTTGAAATTTAAAAAGCCCACATTTACCCCTCCGAACCAATGCGTGCCATTAAATAGCTCATTACGGACGCCAAAAAAAAAATTCGGCCAAAAAACTGTCAGACATACATATCACACAAAATTCGTTGACTATAACACACGAAAAAACTGAAAAATCCCTATTTCTCGTTCCAAGCCACGTTTGAAATCCAAAAAGCCCACGTTTTCCCCCTCCGAACAAATGCGCGCCATTAAATAGGTCATCACGGACGCCCATGAAATAGTTTGGCCAAAAAACCACCGAATGCACATATCACACAAAATCCATGGACTATAACACACGAAAAAATCAAAAAATTCCTATTTCCCATTTCGGGCCACATTTGAAATCCAAAAAGCCCATGTTTGCCCCTCTGAACCAACGCGCACCATTAAATAGGTCGTCATGGACGCCCACAAAAATTTTAGGCCAAAAAACCACCGGACGCACATATCACACAAAATCCATTGACTATAACACACGAAAAAACTAAAAAATTCCTATTTCCCGTTCTGGGTAATGTGTGAAATCCAAAATTCCCACGTTTGCCCCTCCGAACCAACGCGCTCCATTAAATAGGTCGTCACTGACGCCCACGAAAAATTTTGCCTAAAAAATCGTCGGACGCTCATATCACACAAAATTCATGGACTATAACACACGAAAAAATCAAAAAATCCTTAATTCCCGTTCTGGGCCACGTTTGAAATCCAAAAAGGCCATGTTTTCTCCTCCGAACCAACGCGCGCCATTAAACAGGTCGTCACGGATGCCCACGAATAATTTCGGCCAAAAAAACACCGGACGCACATATCACACAAAATCCATGGACTATAACACACGAAAAATTTTAAAAATTCCTATTATCCATTCCGGGCCACGTTTGAAATCCAAAAAGCCCACGTTTACCCCTCTGAACCAACGCACGCTATTAAATAGGTCATCAAAGACGCCCACGAAAATTTTCAGCCAAAAAATTGCCGGTAGCAAATATCACACAAAATTCACAAACTATAACACACGAAAAAATAGAAAAATTCCTATTTTCTGTTTCAAGCCACGTTTGAAATAAAAAAAAACCTACATTTGTCCCTCTGAACCAATGTGTGCCATTAAATAGGTCGTCACGGACGCCCACGAAAACTTTCCATCAAAAAATCGTCGGGCGCACATATCACACAACATCCATGGACTATAACATATGAAAAAAAGAAAAAATCTCTATTTCCCGTTCCGGGCCACGTTTGAAATAAAAAAAACCTATGTTTGCCCCTCTGAACCAATGCGCGCCATTAAATAGGTTGTCACGAACGCCCACAAAAACTTTTGGCCAAAAATTCTCCAGACGCACATATCACACAAAATCCATGGACTATAACACACGAAAAAACTGAAAAATCCCTATTTCCCGTTCCGGGCCACGTTTGAAATCCAAAAAGCCCATGTTTGCCCCTCTGACCCAACGCGCGCCATTAAGTAGGTTGTCACGGACGCCCACGAACACTTTCGGCCAAAAAACTGCCGGGCGCACATATGACACAAAATCCATGGACTATTACACACAAAAAAATGGACAAATCCTTATTTCTCGATCCAGGCCACGTTTGAAATGAAAAATCCCATGTTTGTCCTTCCGAACCAACGCGCGCCATTAAATAGGTCGTCATGGATGCCCACAAAAAATTTTGGCCAAAAAAACCGCCGAACGCACATATCACACAAAATCCATGGACTATAACACACGAAAAAACTGAAAAATCCCTATTATCCATTCCGGGCCACGTTTAAAATCCAAAAAGCCCACGTTTTCTCCTCCGAACCAACGCACACCATTAAATAGGTCGTCAAAGACGCCCACAAAAACTTTCAGCCAAAAAATTGCCGGGAGCACATATCACACAAAATCAATGAACTATAATAACACACGAAAAAATAGAAAAATCCCTATTTTCTTTTTCGGGCCACGTTTGAAATCCAAAAAGCCCACGTTTGCCCCTCCAAACCAACGCACGCCATTAAATAGGTCTTCACCGACGCCCACAAAAAATTTTAGCCATAAAACCGCCAGACGCATAAATCACACAAAATCCATGGAGTATATAACATACGAAAAAATCAAAAAAATCCCTATTTCCCATTCCGGGCCACATTTGGAATCCAAAAAGCCCATAGCCCATGTTTATCCTCCGAACCAACGCGCGCCATTAAATAAGTCGTTACGGACGCCCACAAAAAATTTTGAGGAAAAAGTCATCGGACGCACATATCACACAAAATCTATGGACTATAACACACGAAAAACCCAAAAAATCTCTATTTCCTGTTCTGGGCCACGTTTGAAATCCAAAAATCCCATGTTTGCCCCTCCAAAATAAAGCGCGCCACTAAAAAGGTCGTCACGGACGCCCACAAAAAATTTCAGCCAAAAAATCACCAGATGCACATATCACACAAAATCCATGGACTATAACGCAAGAAAAAACTGAAAAATTTCTATTTTCCGTTCCGAGACACGTTTGAAATCCAAAAATCCCACGTTTGCCCCTCCGAACCAACGTGCGCCATTAAATAGATCGTCGCGGACGACCACAAAAATTTTTGGCCAAAATACCGCCGGACGCACATATCACACAAAATCCATGGATTATAACACACGAAAAAACAAAAAAATCTCTATCTCCCATTACGGGCCACGTTTGAAATCCAAAAAGCCCACATTTACCCCTCCGAACCAACGCGTGCTATTAAATAGCTCGTTACGGATGCCCACAAAAAATTTTGGCCAAAAAATTATCGGACATACATATCAGACAAAATTCATTGACTATAACACACGAAAAAACTGAAAAATCCCTATTTCTCATTCCGGGACACGTTTGAAATCCAAAAAGCTCACGTTTGCCCCTCCGAACCAATGCGCTCCATTAAATAGGTCGTCACGGACGCCCACGAAATATTATGGCCAAAAAACCACCGGATGCACATATCACACAAAATTCACAAACTATAACACACGAAAAAATCAAAAAATTCATATTTCCCGTTCTGGGCTACGTTTGAAATCCAAAAAGCCCATGTTTGCCCCACCGAACCAATGCGTGCCATTAAATAGGTCGTCACGGATGCCCACGAATAATTTTGGCCAAAAAACCGTCGGACGCACATATCACACAAAATCCATGGACCACGTTAAAAATGAAAAATCCTTATTATCAATTCCGGACCACGTTTGAAATCCAAAAAGCCCACGTTTACCCCTCCGAACCAACGCACGCCATTAAATAGGTCGTCAAAGACGCCCACGAAAATTTCAGCCAAAAAATCATCGGGAGCACATATCACACAAAATTCATAAACTATAACACACGAAAAAATAGAAAAATCCCTATTTTCTTTTTCGGGCCACATTTGAAATAAAAAAAAACTACGTTTGGCCCTCGGAACCAACGCACGCCATTAAATAGGTCGTCGCGGACGCCCACGAAAAATTTTCGTCAAAAAACCGTCGGGCGCACATATCACACAAAATCCATGGATTATAACACACGAAAAAACAAAAAAATTCCTATCTCCCGTTACGGGTCACGTTTGAAATCCAAAAATCCCACATTTACCCCTCCGAACCAACGCGTGCTATTAAATAGCTCGTTACGGATGCCCACAAAAAATTTTGGCCAAAAAATTATCGGACATACATATCAGACAAAATTCATTGACTATAACAAACGAAAAAACTGAAAAATCCCTATTTCTCATTCCGGGACACGTTTGAAATCCAAAAAGCTCACGTTTGCCCCTCCGAACCAATGCGCTCCATTAAATAGGTCGTCACGGACGCCCACGAAATATTATGTCCAAAAAACCACCGGATGCACATATCACACAAAATTCATCAACTATAACACACGAAAAAATCGAAAAATCCATATTTCCCGTTCTGGGCTACGTTTGAAATCCAAAAAGCCCATGTTTGCCCCACCGAACCAATGCGCGCCATTAAATAGGTCGTCACGGATGCCCACGAATAATTTTGGCCAAAAAACCGCCGGACGCACATATCACACAAAATCCATGGACTATAACACACGAAAAAACTGAAAAATCCTTATTATCCATTCCGGACCACGTTTGAAGTCCAAAAAGCCCACGTTTACTCCTCCGAACCAACGCATGCCATTAAATAGGTCGTCAAAGACGCCCACGAAAATTTCAGCCAAAAAATCATCGGAAGCACATATCACACAAAATCCATAAACTATAACACACGAAAAAATAGAAAAATCCCTATTTTCTTTTTCAGGCCACGTTTGAAATAAAAAAAAACTACGTTTGTCCCTACGAACCAAAGCACGCCATTAAATAGGTCGTCGCGGACGCCCACGAAAAATTTTCGTCAAAAAACCGTCGGGCGCACATATCACACAAAATCCATGGACTATAACATACGAAAAAATGAAAAAATCTCTATTTCCCATTTCGGGCCACGTTTGAAATCGAAAAAACCTACGTTTGCCCCTCTGAACCAAAGCACGCCATTAAATAGGTCGTCACGGACGCCCACGAAAAATTTTGGCCAAGAAACCGCCGAGCGCACATATCACACAAAATCAATGGACTATAACACACCAAAAAATGGAAAAATCTCTATTTTTTGTTTTGGACCTCGTTTGAACTCGAAAAAATATATGTTTGCCCCTCCGAACTAACGCGCGCTATTAAATAGGTCTTAAAGGATGCCCACAAAAAATTTCAGCCAAAAAAACACCGGGCGCAAATATCACACAAAATTCATGAACTATAACACATGAAAAAATAGAAAAATCTCTATTTCCCATTCCGGGCCTTGTTTGAAGTCAAAAAAACCTATGTTTGTCCCTCCGAACTAACACGCGTCACTTAATAGTCATCACGGATGCCCAAGAAAAAGTTTAGCCAAAAAAACACCGAGCGCACATATCACACAAAATCCATGGACTATAACCCACGAAAAATGGAAAAATCCCCATTATCCATTTTGGGACTCGTTTGAGCTTGAAAAAACCTATGTTTTCCCCTCCGAACCAACGCGCGCCATTAAATAGGTCGTCACGGACGCCCACGAAAAATTTCCGTCAAAACACCGCCGGGCGCACATATCACACAAAATCCATGGACTATAACATACGAAAAAATGAAAAAATCTCTATTTCCCATTCAGGGCACGTTTGAAATCGAAAAAACCTACGTTTGTCCCTCTGAACCAATGTGCACCAATAAATAGGTCGTCACGGATGCCCACAAAAAATTTCGGCCAAAAAACCGCCGAGCGCATATATCACACAAAATCAATGGACTATAACACACGAAAAAATACAAAAATCTCTATTTCCCATTTTGGGCCTCGTTTGAACTCGAAAAAATCTACGTTTGTCCCTTCGAACTAACGCGCGTCATTAAATAGGTCGTAAAGATTGCCCACGAAAAATTTCAGCCAAAAAACAGCCGGGCGCACATATCACACAAAATCCATTGACTATAACACATGAAAAATGGAAAAATTTCCATTTTCCATTTTGGGCCTCGTTTGAACTTGAAAAAAACCTATGTTTTCCCGTCCGAACCAACGCGCGCCATTAAATAGGTCGTCACGGAAGCCCACGAAAAATTTCCGTCAAAAAACCGCCGGGCGCACATATCATACAAAATCAATGGACTATAACATACGAAAAAATGAAAAAATCTCTATTTCCCGTTCCGGGCCACGTTTGAAATCAAAAAAACCTATGTTTGCCCCTCTGAACCAACGCGCGCCATTAAATAGGTCGTTACGGACGCCCATGAAAAATTTCTGCCAAAAAGCTGTCGAGCGCACATATCACACAAAATCAATAGACTATAACACACGAAAAAATGGAAAAATCTCTATTTTCCGTTTTGGGCCTCGTTTGAACTCGAAAAAACATATGTTTGCCCCTCCGAACTAACGCGCGCTATTAAATAGGTCGTAAAGGATGCCCACAAAAAATTTCAGCCAAAAAACCACCGGGCGCAAATATCACACAAAATTCATGGACTATAACACACGAAAAAATAGAAAATTCTCTATTTCCCATTCCGGGCCTCGTTTGAACTCCAAAAAACCTACGTTTGTCCCTCCGAACTAACGCGCGTCATTTAATAGGTCATCACGGACGCCCACGAAAAAGTTTAGCCAAAAAATCACCGAGCGCACATATCACACAAAATTCATGAACTAACACACGAAAAATGGGAAAATCCCCATTTTCCATTTTGGGACTCGTTTGAACTTGAAAAAAACCTATGTTTCCCCTCCGAACCAATGCGCGCCATTAAATAGGTCGTCACGGACGCCTATGAAAAATTTCCGTCAAAACACCGCCGGGCGCACATATCACACAAAATCGATGGACTATAACATACGAAAAAATGAAAAAATCTCTATTT
Organism: Jaltomata sinuosa; assembly: GCA_003996215.1. Taxonomy (NCBI): domain Eukaryota; kingdom Viridiplantae; phylum Streptophyta; class Magnoliopsida; order Solanales; family Solanaceae; genus Jaltomata; species Jaltomata sinuosa. Next base: position 228,669 of record QJPP01000091.1, read on the forward strand.
TCCATTCCGGGACACGTTTGAAATCGAAAAAACCTACATTTCCCCTCTGAACCAACGCGTGCCATTAAATAGGTCGTCACGGACACCAACGAAAAGTTTCGGCCAAATAACCGTCGAGCGCACATATCACACAAAATCAATGGACTATAACACACGAAAAAATGGAAAAATCTCTATTTTCTATTTTGGGCCTCGTTTGAACTCGAAAAAACATATGGTTGCCCCTCCGAACTAACGCGCGCCATTAAATAGGTCGTAAAGGATGCCCACAAAAAATTTCAGCCAAAAAACCACCGGGCGCAAATATCACACAAAATTCATGGACTATAACACACGAAAAAATAGAAAATCTCTATTTCCCATTCCGAGCCTCGTTTGAACTCGAAAAAACCTATGTTTGTCCCTCCGAACTAACGCGCGTCATTTAATAGGTCATCACGGACGCCCACAAAAAATTTCATCCAAAAAACCGTCGGGCGCACATATCACACAAAATCCATGGACTATAACACACGAAAAATGAAAAAATCCCCATTTTCCGTGTTGGGCCTCATTTGAACTTGAAAAAAACCTACGTTTTCCCCTCTGAACCAACGCGCGCCATTAAATAGGTCGTCACGGACGCCCACGAAAAATTTCCGTCAAAAAATCATCGGGCGCACATATCACACAAAATCCATGGACTATATAACATACGAAAAAATAAAAAATCTCTATTTCCCATTTCGGGCCACGTTTGAAATCGAAAAAACCTACGTTTTCCCCTCTGAACCAACGCGCGCCATTAAATAGGTCGTCAGGACGCCCACAAAAAATTTCAACCAAAAAACCGCCGAGCGCACATATCACACAAAATCAATGGACTATAACACACGAAAAATGAAAAAATCTCTATTTTCCGTTTTGGGCCTCGTTTGAACTCGAAAAAACATATTTTTTCCCTTCCGAACTAACGCCATTAAATAGATCGTAAAGGATGCCCACAAAAAATTTCAGCCAAAAAACCACCGGGCGTAAATATCACACAAAATTCATGGACACACACGAAAAAATAGAAAAATCTCTATTTCCCATTCCAGGCCTCGTTTGAACTCGAAAACCTACGTTTGTCCCTCCGAACTAACGCGCATCATTTAATAGGTCATCACGGACGCCCATGAAAAATTTCAGCCAAAAAACCACCGGGCGCACATATTGCACAAAATCCATGGACTATAAACACACGAAAAATGGAAAAATCCACATTTTCCGTTTTGGGCCTCGTTTGAACTTGAAAAAAACCTACGTTTTCCCCTCCGAACCAATGCACGTCATTTAATACGTCATCATGGACGACCACAAAAATATTTGGCCAAATAATCACCGGGCGCACATATCACACAAAATTCATAGATTATAACACACGAAAAAATGGAAAAATCTTCATTTCCCATTTCGAGCCTCGTTTGAACTCGAAAAAACCTATATTTGCCCCTCCGAACAAATGCGCATCATTTAATAGGTCATCATGGACGCCCTGGAAAAGTTTGGCCAATAAACCGCCGGGTGCATATATCACATAAAATCCACGAACTATATAACACACAAAAAAATCAAAAAATCTCCATTTCCCGTTTTGAGCGTCGTTTGAACTCAAAAAAACCTACATTTGCTCCTCCGAACCAACGCGCACCATTTAATAGGTTGTCACGGACGCTCACGAAAATTTTTAGCCAAAAAATCATCGGGCGCACATATCACACAAAATCCATGGACTATAACACACGAAAAAATAGAAAAATCTCTATTTCCCGTTCTGGGCGTCGTTTGAACTCAAAAAAATCTATGTTTGCCCCTTAGAACCAACGCGCGCCATTTAATAGATCGTCACGGACGCTCACGAAAAATTTCGGCCAAAAAATCATCGGGCGCACATATCACACAAAAATCATGGACTATAACACACGAAAAAATTGAAAAATTCCCATTTTCCATTCCGAGCCTCGTTTGAACTCAAAAAAACCTATGTAATCACCTCCGAACCAATGCGCACCATTTAATGCCCCTCCGAACCAATGCGCACCATTTAATAGATCGTCAAGACGCCCACAAAAAATTACGGTCAAAAAATCGTCGAGCGCTCATATCACACAAAATCCATGGACTATAACACACCAAAAAATGGAAAAATCCCCATTTTCCATTTCGGGCCTCGTTTGAACTCTAAAAACCTATGTTTGTCCCTCCGAACCAACGCGCGCCATTTAATAGGTCGTTGCGGACAACCACAAAAAATTTCAGCCAAAAAACTATCGGGCGCACATATCACACAAAATTCATGGACTATAATACAAAAAAAATGGAAAAATCTCCATTTCTCATTCAGGGCCTCGTTTAAACTCGAAAAAACCTACGTTTGCTCCTCCAAAACAACGCGCACAATTTAATAGGTCGTCACAGACTCCCAAGAAAAATTTTGGCCAAAAAACCGCCGGGCACACATATCACACAAAATCTATGGACTATAACACATGAAAAAATAAAAAAAATCCTATTTCCCATTCCGGACCTCGTTTGAACTCGAAAAAACCTACGTTTGCCACTCCGAACCAACGCGCACAATTAAATAGGTCGTCACGGACGCCCACAAAAAGTTTCTGCCAAAAAATCATCGGGCGCACATATCACACTAAATCCATGGACTAGCACACGAAAAAGGAAACAAAAATCCTCATTTCTCATTCCGGACCTCGTTTCGACTCTATTTCAAAAAGAATGAAAGTTTTCTAATTTTGGAGACATAGTTCTCTTCTTTATATTTTCTTCCATATTAATACAATTTTCTTTCCTTATTGGAAAATAAAAATTACTTTAACAAAATAGATAAATAAATAATATGAGTTTCTCTTTAAAAAAAAAGTAAGTGCCAAGTATTATGGATCACAGAGAGTATATATTCCATATCCAACCGGTTCAAACTATGTTGCTCAGACTTTCTAAAATTATTGTGGCACTTGTCGGATTCTTCAAAATGCACTATTTTTAGAATATACGACACACACCCATCGACATTTTTAAGATCCCGAGCAGCATAGGGTAAAGGTAATGTGACCTATTTTCCCAAATCTATTAAGGTATGAATTTGGAAGAGAGAAAAAAAAGACAATTATTCGCGCTTAGTATTTAAATCACATTATTTGATGTAAACACTAAATGCGGATTCCCAGAGGATTTGTTTTGCTTTTCATTTTGTAAAAAAAACAATTAAATCAAAAAAAACTATCATAAAAAAACAAAAAAACTTTTGATCTGAAAATCTCCCTAGAGGAAAGAAAAATCAATTTCTTTTATCTTTGCCTATTTGATTTATCTTCCTCTAGTGGAGTTTTTCTATATTCATTGATACTTTATCAACAATCACATATTCTTTTTATCCTATTATATTTTTTTCTTAATAAAAAATCCTCTTTGTATCTTATCAATTTTGTGATTCCTTGAAAGATATGACATTGGAATATCTCAATTTTTCTTATTTTTTGAACATTTTGGCTTTTGTGTTTGATGTAAATGTAAATTTTTAGATAATTTCTTGTTGGATGTGCACTAGGTTGATCAAAATCCAAACATGGATTATTATGATCAATGATAAAAATTGGAGCTTTAAGTGCAAATTAGATCCAATTTTTAGGGCATTCATATAGTACTATTATCAATTAGCCGGTAGCGAAGTCAGAAATTTCGTTAAGGGTGTTATTTTGACCTGTATACACAATACAATTTTCCGGTGAAGGGTGTTCAATTGACTACGGCCTAGCAGATAAATAACAACCTCTCTACCTCTGGTGTAGGGGTAAAGTCTGCGTACGCGTAGCCTCTTGTTGTTGTTGTTGTTGTGTCTCCTATCATAGACATAAACAAAATTGTTTTTTTCTTCTTTTTTGTTATGTTTGATGGCTGAAATTGGCAAGGGAATGTCCCGATTCGAAGTTGAATCGTTACGAGAAACACTTTGTGTTCAAGAACAACTTATAGAGAAGCTGTACAGTGAGTTGGATGAAGAAAGTGAAGCCTCAGCTAGTGCAGCAACTGAAGCATTGTCGATGATTTTACGTCTACAAGGCGAAAAGGCTGCAGAAGAAATGGAAGCAGAACAGTACAAGAGATTTGTAGAAGAAAAAATGAGTCATGCTGAAGAATCATTATCAATTTTACATGAACTTATTGATCAAAAACAGATGGAGATAGCTGAATTGGATTATCACGCACAAGCTTATCGAGATAAGCTTGTGAGTATGGGCTATGATATTGATGATGTTGATGCTAGTGATATCGAATTTCATGGGAATTTAGATGGGGAAATGAGTTTTAAGTCTATTGGGAGGTGTAAATCTGATCCGAATATTCCACTGAAATATGCTAATGTGAAAAAGGGCGTTGTTCCTAAAGACGAAAAAATCAGTCCAAAACGCGATTTGAATGATGTTTCAGCAGCTGGAAGTATAAATTTGTACTGTGAGCAGATCGAAAAGTTGGAAGAAAGAGTGAAACAGATTGCTGGTGCTAACTACGCGAAATTGTCTAGTTTACCAGCTTCTAAAAGAAGCTCTTGTAACAATTTCATGGAGCAATTTAAAGATATGTACCTCGGTCAGCATCAAGGGAATAAACCAGAAAACGAAGCTGCTGCTAGTCGTTCTGCTTCTCCTCCGAATGCTCTTGATGTCTTTGAAGTCCCTCGAGTCATTAAAGACGAAGATTTTGTCCCAAAGGAGGCTGAAAAACAACTTGTTAAGGATGAAACTGATTGGCATAAGAAGTATTTAGTACCTATGCAGCATTTGGAAATTTGTCCAAAGACTAGTGCTTCAGAAACAGCAGATATTCGTCATGTCAATAAGACGTTTGAGATAGCTGAAGTCGAGAGACGAGGTACGAAGCAAGAACCCTACAGACACGAAGAGCTAATGTTGTTACATGACATTAAGGAGAAACTAAATTTAGTACCTATAAGAGTAGGTGAAGCTGCTTCGTCTACAACTAGTACTTCAGAAACAGCAGAGATTCGTCGTGTCAATAGGACTACGTTTGAGATAGCTGAAGTTGGGAGACATGGTACGAGGCAAGAACCCGACAGACACGAAGAGCTAATGTTGTTACGTGACGTTAAGGAGCAACTAAATATAGTACCTATAAACCATGAGAACAAGTTACATAGAGTAGGTAAAGCTGCTTCGTCTACAACTAGTGCTTTAGAAACAGCAGAGATTCGTCGTGTCAATAGGAAGTTGGAGATAGCTGAAGTCGAGAGACAAGGTACGAGGCAAGAATCCCACAGACACGATGAGCTAACATTGTTACATGAAATTAAGGAGCAACTAAATTTAGTACCTATAAAGCATGAGAACAAGTTACATAGAGTAGGAGAAGCTGCTTTTCCTATAACTAGTGCTTCAGAAACAGCAGAGATTCGTCGTGACAATAGGACGTTTGAGATAGCTGAAGTTGACAGACAAGGTACGAGGCAAGAACCCGAGAGACACGAAGAGCTAATGTTGTTACATGACATTAAGGAGCAACTAAATTTAGTACCTATGCAGCATGAGAACAAGTTACATAGAGTAGGTGAAGCTGCTTTTCCTACAACTAGTGCTTCAGAAACAGCAGAGATTCGTTGTGTCAATAGGACGTTGGAGATAGCTGAAGTCGAGAGACAAGGTACGAGGCAAGAGTCCAACAGACACGACGAGCTAATGTTGTTACGCGAGATTAAGGAGCAACTAACTTTGATACAATCTGACATTAAAATTTGGAAAAATAACAAGTCCCCTCCAAGAGATGAGCCATCTGTAGTTTCTCTAACAGAGGTACTCTCTTTAACTTGTGTTCTTTTTTTTCCTAGAGAAAATAGTCAAAAATACACCTGAAGTATCACTTTTTTTCCAGTTTCTTACCTGAACTATGACCAACTACTTATCAAAACAAACCTTGAAATTATGAGTCAGCTGTCATGTGAACAAAATTTTATGGGAAATTTAAGTTGTCACGTGCCTTTTGGTGATTGTATTCAAACACTTGGTCTAGTCAGCTTCGAGGTTGGTTTTAATAAATAGTTAGTGATAGTCCAGGTAGAAAACGCGAACACCTGATAGGTCAGGTATGAAACTCGCAAAAAAGTGATAAGTGTGCTTTTGACTATCATCTCTTTTTTCCATTATTGTGCTTGCAAAAAGTCTATATACAAGTGAAACTCTTGACAATGCATTGAAATGGTGGACAGGTGATGGTTTGCTTTTGGCTCTGATCCAGTTCAAGATGCTGAATTAGTGCTTATTATCTATGTTGCTTGGGCTGTTCAAAATATCAACTGGTGCGCGTCAGATCCTCCCAAAGTAGTGTTTTTTTTTTGGAGGATCCAACACGGGTGTGGCAACGATTTTGGAGAGTCCAAGCAACATAGCTTATTATGCCTTTTTGAGTTATGTAACAGTACTGTTTGATTTTTACAAGAATGATCGCGATGGTATGATTCGAGTATAAAGTTGATAGTAAGTAGCTGTAAATTTTGTGTATTTCATATATCTGCAAAAGTATACCACATCAACCAAGAAGAGAACTTCTTATTCTGTTATTAGGTTTCCTACAGTTTTGTATAACTGAAATTCTTACTGGCAAATGACTGTACAGAAGTATGTTTTTGATACTAATGGTTAATTTGTCTTCTATTTTTTATGTCATTCATGTTGTTTTGAATCCTTCAAAAATGCTTCCTAGGTGTGTATCGGATCCTCCAGAAGGCAGCATTTTAGCAGAATCCGAACACCATAGCTCACGATACTATTGTGTTCCTTGACTATTCACAGTGTCGCAATAGTAATTCAACCTAGTACAAGAGGAACCGTTGATTCTGCTGTTTCCACTGTACTGAGATGAAATGAGTGTGTTTATTTATCATGATTTCTTGACTCAAAGCAGGTAGAAGAATATAGCATTAGGACTCATGTGAGCAGCTGATACATTGGGGGCTAGATGAATTTAACTTAACTAATAACTCAAGTCTTGGCTAATGGTGTTTAGTTATGTTGCTCGGATTCTTCAAAAATGTTGCGGGATATGTTGTCAAATCCTTCCAAGGTAGTGCATTTTTGGAGAGTACCTGTGCTGGAAGGAGATAACAGGTTCCCGTAAAATTAGTAGAGGTGCACACAAACTGGCCCGACCACCACAGTTATATATAAAAAAAGGCAACTTGGATTGTCTGGAGTTACTTTTCTTCTGTCCATTTTAGTTGGAGTGAAGGATCAAAATCGCACTTAAAATATCCCGATTTAAATAAATAGAGAACGATGGCGATATTTCAGGTAGGAGAAGGGAACAACTGACGGTTGAGGTGTATTTTGATAAATAGTTGGTGATAGTTCAGATAAAAAAATTCACATCGAATAATTCAGATATAAAACTCGAAAAAACCGAAATACTTTAGCTGTCATGAAGTTTTCTTGTGTCAAGCACATTGATTTATTTGTTTTAATTGTCAATAGGGTTGGTGAGACTTGAATACAAACACCCTAATCTACTTTGTAGGTCATTGAATTGTGTAGCAACTCTATGGAAAAGTTTAACCTAATAGAGAATAGTCTTTTAGTTCTTTTTTTTCTACCATTTACTTAACAATTTGTGTGTTTTACTTCTCTTTTTTAGTCTGTTTAAAAAAATACAACTTTTTTTAATTTAGTAGCTCTATAAATTCAACATCATGATCGAGGATCTCTCAGAAACAGTCTCTCTACCGCCCAAGGTAGGGGTAAGGCCAACATTAACTCTACCCTCTCTAGACTCCACTTGTGAGATTACACTAGGTATGTTGTTGTTGTAGAATAAATCCAATATCATGTGTGGCACATTTAAGACCGCAAAATTCAAAACTCTTCTTTACCTTCTTAATACCCGTTTCCGGTCAAACTAAGACACATGAATTGAAACGGAAGAAACATGTATTTAGCACTTTTTTTTAATCTTGGTTTAAGAGAAAGTCAAACTCCACATTATAAAATGGTCTCAAGATCTGCACATAAACTCATTGTTAAGTTATTCATTTCATTTCTCAGTTCTTCCCTTTAGCTACAAACTCAACAGACAATGTTGATGAAGTGATTGTAGCCATGGTGCCATTTCCTGATTTTAGCCATCTCAATCAGCTCTTCGTTCTTGCTCGTTTCATCGCGTCCCATAATATACCAGTACACTTCCTCTGCCTTGCTGATCGGAACCAAGATTTGAAACTTCGCGTCCAAGGTGGCCTCGGGGCCTCAAATATCCATTTCCATGATCTTTTGGTACCTTCTTCACTTGCAGAAACAGAAGATGCAGGCAATGGTCTGCCTTCGATTGTTATATTTATGAAAAAACTCGTTGAGCCTATTCGAAGAATGTGTATTGATCTCTCTACCAATGCGAAGAGATTGGTCATAATTCATGATTCCATAATGAGGAATCATATAAGGGATGTCCATTCATTGATCTCGAACGTGGAGTCTTATATGTTCCACGCCATTTCAGCTTTTGCCAGATATTCTATGCTCCGACAAAGTATTGATCACATAGTTGATGGTGATGATCATGAAAACATGATCAAGCAAATGCACGATGAGTTTCCGTTGTTGGAGAGTTGTAGTGGACCATATGCAGCAGCGCTTGTTAGAAAGGAACATGAATGGCAGCTCAACTCAGGAGAAATCATGAACTCCTGCAGAGAAGTCGAAGGTAAGTACCTAGATTTACTTGCACATACAAAAGACAACAAGCAGTGGTGGGCTATTGGTCCACTTCATATGCTGTTGCTAGAATCACACGACTCTAGCAACAGGACTCGTCATGAATGCCTGGAATTTCTCGACAAGCAAGATGTTAATTCAGTAATATTCGTCTCGTTTGGAACAACCACTACATTCTCACAAGATCAAGTCAATGAGATCGCCCTTGGTTTAGAGCAGAGTAACCATAAATTTATTTGGGTACTAAGAGAAGCAGATAAAAAGATAGAAATTGAGAAATTTGAAGAGAAAGATAGGAAGATTGAATTACCAAAAGGATTTGAAGGAAGAGTGGAAGGAAGAGGAATAGTGGTAAGAAATTGGGTACCCCAATTGGAAATCTTGGGGCACCCATCTACGGGCGGATTTTTGAGTCATTGTGGGTGGAATTCTTGTCTCGAGAGCATTAGCATGGGAGTACCTCTAGCAGCTTGGCCAAACAATTACGATCAGCCATTTAACGCCATTATTATAACCAACTTGCTGAAGATCGGAACATCTGTCAGGAGTTGGGCACGTCGGGATGAATTGGTGACAGCATCAACCATTGAGAAAGCTGTCAAGACTTTGATGGGCACGACAGAAGGGAAAGACATGAGGCAAAGGGCAATGGAGTTGAGCAATAAGATCAAGAGATCTGTTAGCCATGGAGGACCTGCACGCAAGGAAATGGAATCTTTCATATCCCGTATTATCGAATAACTTCATAGGGGGTGTCATTTAGATACAGCTAAGAAGAAAGCCATTGCGATATCGCTTGCTTTATTTTTAGACTTAGTGAAGTTAGGTTGAATGTCCTATCTGAAACATATCTGCTTATAAACACTAATACGCTGCAATCATTTATGGCACTAAAATCTTATTCAAGACAAGTAAATTTGTGTGGTATACCAGGTAACTAGCAGCTAATCCTGTTTAGTGAACAAAATCTATCAATGCTCAAACACAAAGCTAAAACTTCAGTTTACCTATTTATCCTTCTTTGGCTGTTGCTGAACTGTCTGTAGTCTGTACAATGGCCTTATTTGGTACCAACAGTATGAAATATATTCCTGTCGCTGAAGTTTTTGTTCTCCACGATTGCAAGCTGTGGACAACACCCAAAAAAAAAAGAAAAAAATGTTAGGAAGAAGAGACTGAGTTCTCCTTTCGGACCAGACTCCAGAGTATAAGTAGTAGGAGAGATGACAGTACATGTAAGCTGGCCCAAACACCGTTGTTATAAAGAAGCAAGAGAGAGGGAACATCCTCCCAGACACATTCTTGGTATACTTTCTCCATAAATAGAATCTCCTCTCATGCATCACAGAAATAAATAGAACCTTCTTCTTTTTTTTGACAACCGTGCTGTCAGGCCAGCTTGAGCGCACCTCGACTAATTCCACGGGATACCTGCCACCTCCCTCCAGCAACAGGTACCAGGTAATCCTGTCCACCAAGAGTATGACAGACTTTTACTTATTAAAATAGTCAATTTCCCAGATCTGCATATCACATGCTGTCTTCATCAGTTATTTAAATAGCTAATTTCCCAGATCTGCATATCACATGATTACTTCATCACTTATTAAAATAGCTAATTTTCGCAAATTTGCATATCACATGATGTCTTCATCACTTATTAAAATAGCTAATTCAGATCTGCATATCACATGATATCTTTATTATAAATGCATATTGACAAGTATTTTCCACAGTTAAAGCCCTACACTCATTTTTCTCAATTTTTCTGATCTTGTTCCAATGGCTACAAACTCAACAGACAATGTTGATGAAGTGATTGTAGCCATGGTGCCATTTCCTGATTTTAGCCATCTCAATCAGCTCTTCGTTCTTGCTCGTTTCATCGCGTCCCATAATATACCAGTACACTTCCTCTGCCTTGCTGATCGGAACCAAGATTTGAAACTTCGCGTCCAAGGTGGCCTCGGGGCCTCAAATATCCATTTCCATGATCTTTTGGTACCTTCTTCACTTGCAGAAACAGAAGATGCAGGCAATGGTCTGCCTTCGATTGTTATATTTATGAAAAAACTCGTTGAGCCTATTCGAAGAATGTGTATTGATCTCTCTACCAATGCGAAGAGATTGGTCATAATTCATGATTCCATAATGAGGAATCATATAAGGGATGTCCATTCATTGATCTCGAATGTGGAGTCTTATATGTTCCACGCCATTTCAGCTTTTGCCAGATATTCTATGCTCCGACAAAGTATTGATCACATAGTTGATGGTGATGATCATGAAAACATGATCAAGCAAATGCACGATGAGTTTCCGTTGTTGGAGAGTTGTAGTGGACCATATGCAGCAGCGCTTGTTAGAAAGGAACATGAATGGCAGCTCAACTCCGGAGAAATCATGAACTCCTGCAGAGAAGTCGAAGGTAAGTACCTAGATTTACTTGCACATACAAAAGACAACAAGCAGTGGTGGGCTATTGGTCCACTTCATATGCTGTTGCTAGAATCACACGACTCTAGCAACAGGACTCGTCATGAATGCCTGGAATTTCTCGACAAGCAAGATGTTAATTCAGTAATATTCGTCTCGTTTGGAACAACCACTACATTCTCACAAGATCAAGTCAATGAGATCGCCCTTGGTTTAGAGCAGAGTAACCATAAATTTATTTGGGTACTAAGAGAAGCAGATAAAAAGATAGAAATTGAGAAATTTGAAGAGAAAGATAGGAAGATTGAATTACCAAAAGGATTTGAAGGAAGAGTGGAAGGAAGAGGAATAGTGGTAAGAAATTGGGTACCCCAATTGGAAATCTTGGGGCACCCATCTACGGGCGGATTTTTGAGTCATTGTGGGTGGAATTCTTGTCTCGAGAGCATTAGCATGGGAGTACCTCTAGCAGCTTGGCCAAACAATTACGATCAGCCATTTAACGCCATTATTATAACCAACTTGCTGAAGATCGGAACATCTGTCAGGAGTTGGGCACGTCGGGATGAATTGGTGACAGCATCAACCATTGAGAAAGCTGTCAAGACTTTGATGGGCACGACAGAAGGGAAAGACATGAGGCAAAGGGCAATGGAGTTGAGCAATAAGATCAAGAGATCTGTTAGCCATGGAGGACCTGCACGCAAGGAAATGGAATCTTTCATATCCCGTATTATCGAATAACTTCATAGGGGGTGTCATTTAGATACAGCTAAGAAGAAAGCCATTGCGATATCGCTTGCTTTATTTTTAGACTTAGTGAAGTTAGGTTGAATGTCCTATCTGAAACATATCTGCTTATAAACACTAATACGCTGCAATCATTTATGGCACTAAAATCTTATTCAAGACAAGTAAATTTGTGTGGTATACCAGGTAACTAGCAGCTAATCCTGTTTAGTGAACAAAATCTATCAATGCTCAAACACAAAGCTAAAACTTCAGTTTACCTATTTATCCTTCTTTGGCTGTTGCTGAACTGTCTGTAGTCTGTACAATGGCCTTATTTGGTACCAACAGTATGAAATATATTCCTGTCGCTGAAGTTTTTGTTCTCCACGATTGCAAGCTGTGGACAACACCCAAAAAAAAATGTTAGGAAGACGAGACCGAGTTCTCCTTACGGCCAGACTCCAGAGTATAAGTAGTAGGAGAGATGATGGTACATGTAAGCTGGCCCGAACACCGTTGTTATAAAGAAGCAAGAGAGAGGGAACATCCTCCCAGACACATTCTTGGTATACTTTCTCAATAAATAGAATCTCCTCTCATGCATCACACAAATAAATAGAATTTTCTTCTTTTTTTTGACAACCGTGCTGTCGGGCCAGCTTGAGCGCACCTCGACTAATTCCATGGGATACCTTCCACCTCCCTGCAGCAACAGGTACCAGGTAATTCTGCCCACCAAGACTATGACAGACTTTTACTTATTAAAATAGTCAATTTCCCAGATCTGCATATCACATGCTGTCTTCATCACTTATTTAAATAGCTATTTCCCAGATCTGCATATCACATGATGACTTCATCACTTATTAAAATAGCTAATTTTCGCAGATTTGCATATCACATGATGTCCTCATCACTTATTAAAATAGCTAATTCAGATCTGCATATCACATGATATCTTTATTATAAATGCATATTGACAAGTATTTTCCACAGTTAAGCCCTAAACTCATTTTTCTCAATTTTTCTGATCTTGTTCCAATGGCTACCAACTCATCAGACAATGTTGTTCACCTTAATGAAGTGATTGTGGCCATGGTGCCATTTCCTGAGTATAGTCATCTCAATCAAGTCTTCGTTCTTGCTCGCTTCATAGCCTCCCATAATATACCAGTACACTTCCTCTGCCTTGCTAATTGGAACCAAGATTTGAAACTGCGCGTCCAAGGTGGTCTCGGGGCCTCAAACATCCATTTTGACGACCTCTTGATACCCTCTTCTCCGACAGAAAAAGATAATGCTGGCCGTGATGGTATGCCTCCGATTCGAATGCTTCTGAAAAAACTCAGGGATCCCTTTCATAAAACATGCCTTGAACTCTCCACCAATGCAAAGAGATTAGTCATAATTCATGACAGTATAATGAGGGAACTTATAAGGGATGTCCATACATTCCTGAATGTCAAGTCTTATATCTTCCACGCCGGGTCGGCTTTTAGCAAATATTCTGGTCTCCAACAAATTATTCTTGACGTAGTTGATGATGATCATGACAAACTGGTCGAGCAAATGCACGATGAGTTTCCGTTGTTGGAGAGCTGTAGTGGACCATATGCGGAAGCTTTCATTAGAAAGGAACATGAATGGCAGCTCAACTCTGGAGAAATCGTGAACACCTGCAGAGAAGTCGAAGGTAAGTACCTAGATTTACTTGCACATAGAAAAGACAGCAAGCAGTGGTGGGCTATTGGTCCACTTCATATGCTGCTGCTAGAATCACACGACTCTAGCAACGGGACGAAGCATGAATGCCTAGAATTTCTCGACAAAAATGACGTTGACTCCGTAATATTCGTCTCGTTTGGAACAACCACTTCATTCTCACAAGAGCAAGTCAATGAGATAGCGCTTGGTTTAGAACAGAGCAACCATAAATTTATTTGGGTACTAAGAAAAGCAGATATAAAGATGGAAACTGAGAAATTTGAAGGGAAAGATGGGGAGATTGAATTGCCAAAAGGGTTTCAAGAGAGAGTGGAAGGAAGAGGAATGGTGGTGAGAAATTGGGCACCCCAATTGGAAATCTTGGGGCACCCATCTATAGGCGGGTTTTTGAGTCATTGTGGGTGGAATTCTTGTCTCGAGAGCATTAGCATGGGAGTACCTCTAGTAGCTTGGCCAATCCATTACGATCAGCCATTTAACGCCATTATTATAACCAACTTGCTAAAGATCGGAACATCTGTCAGGAGGTGGGCACGTCGAGAAGAATTGGTGACAGCATCAACCATTGAGAAAGCTGTCAAGACTATGATGGGCACAGCAGAAGGGGAAGAGATGAGGCAAAGGGCGGTGGAAATGAGCAATAAGATCAAGAAATCTGTTAGCCATGGAGGACCTGCACACAAGGAAATGGAATCTTTCATATCAACTATTATCAAATAACTTCCTTAGCGGGGGTCATATCAGAGTATATCAGACATATTCAGTAGCTCTTTACTTCTCATAATCTTCATATCCTTACATTGAAATTGATGAGTGTTTTAAGAACATCGTCTAGTGGGGTCAATTTCACATATGGCCACTAAATTTTACACATTGTGTATCAGTAAAGTCACAATACTACTGTTTGTCTCACTAAAATCACTTAACTATGTATTAACCGCTCAGAAAATACAACTCACTGGAAAGTCCAATATCCAGCACCGGGAGAAAAGGTCCGGTAACCTTGAAGTTTGTGGATAGTTATTTATGTAACTAGTTCCCTAATAGCAATTTCCAGCACCGGGAAAGCAAAGGTCCGGTAACTGAAATATTGTTGCATGATGAAATTCAAGCTCATCTTTTAAACAAGATGAAGTAGGCAGCATCAAGTACGCCTCGGTCATTATATGGCAAGCTAAGGTTATATGTCAAAATTACCAGCTATTTTCCTTTTAATGAACAGAATCTATCAATACTCAAACACCAAGCTATATATATCACATGTTGTCGTTATTATAAATGTTCATCAAAAGAGTGACACCATGCAGCTGTGTTCAACCTTTAAATGCATTAATGTGTATTTATATTTTTCTCAGATCTGTATATCACATGTTGTATGTTTAAATGCATATTGACAAGAAACAAGTATTGAGACAAGTATTTTCCACGGTTGAGCCCAAAAGTGGTCCCTATATTTGTCTGATACCATAATTTAATTGAGAGTGGGCTCATCTGTGTTCATGTGAAATTGCGAAGTCATGTGAACAATTCAGTGGGCCCTACTACTGTTAGGGCTAAAATGTCTACACAAAAGAAGAAAATCAAAGGAGCTACGGACACTACTAGAAACAAAGGTTTTTCCCACCGCAATCGGTGGGAAATTTGTGCTATAGAACATGATTTTCCCACTCATTTCCCACCGAGCCAGCTCATTGGGAAAATGCATGGTGGGAATAGTGGGAAGCTTCCTAATTTTTCCATATGAAAACATTACTATTTTTCTTTTCTCATCGACTCAATCAAAATATCCGTGGGAATAGCCACTGAACATTTTTCAATGGGAAATTTCATTGGGAAAATAGTGTTTCTTTAGTAGTGGGAATACAACTCCCACAACGAATTGTACAAATAGCAATAGCATGGCAATAAGCACAGTACCACTGAAATGACCAACTTGTCTTCATGAGCAAGCAGACATGTCAACGGTCTGCTGTCTGCTTCAGCTGCTCAACTCTCACTTCTTATATAGGATAGGAAAAGGAAAACGAGAATGCATATTGGCAAGAAAGAAGTATGAGACAAGTATGGCTACCAACTCATCAGACAATGTTGTTCAACTTAATGAAGTGATTGTGGCCATGGTGCCATTTCCTGATTACAGCCATCTCAATAACCTCAGTCATTAACAGATAAAAGTACACTGATAATGTAAGGAGTATACAGGTGGGATATATCTATGGCAAGCTAAGGTCCCAAGACAAGATAATTAACTTTTTAACTTAGCATCCCTAGATAAATGAATCCTTCATTCAGCACAAGGCACAGGATTCGAGCATAACTTGAAAGTCAGCGTTCCGAACATCGAAGTATTTCTTAATTAGTTCAATTTCCCAGATCTGTATATCACATGTTGTCTTTATTATAAATGTTCATCAAAAGAGTAGCCCATGCAGCTGTGTTCAACATTTAAATGCATATAAACAAGACAGGAATATGGGACAAGTATTTTCCATAGTTAAGTCCAAAACTCATTGTACCTTTCTCAATTTTTCTGATCCTGCTCCAATGGCTACCAACTCATCAGACAATGTTGTTCACCTTAATGAAGTGATTGTGGCCATCGTGCCATTTCATGATTATAGCCATCTCAATAACCTCTTTGATCTTGCTCGCTTCATCGCCTCCCATAATATACCAGTACACTTCCTCTGTTATGATGATGTGAACAAAGATTTGAAACTGCGCGTCCAAGGTGGTCTCGGGGCCTCAAACATCCATTTCGACGACCTCTTGAGACCTTCTTCTCCGACAGAAAAAGATGATGCTAGCCGCGATGGTATACCTCCGATACTAACGTTTCTGAAAAAACTCAGGGAGCCTATTTATAAAACATGCCTTGAACTCTCCACCAATGCAAAGAGATTAGTCATAATTCATGACCTTATGATGAGCGAACAAATACAGGATGTCCATACATTCCTGAACGTGAAGTATTATATCTTCCACACCGGGTCGACTTTTAGCAGATATTCTTGCCTCCAACAAAGTATTCCTGACATAGTTGATGATGATCATGGCAAACTGGTCAAGCAAATGCACGATGAGTTTCCATTGTTGGAGCCGCATGAGAAATGGTGCTTTAAAATGGAGCATGAGTTGAAGCTCCACTCCGGAGAAATCATAAACTCGTGTAAAAAAGTGGAAGGTAAGTACCCAGATTTACTTGCCAATGCAAAAGACAAGACGTTATGGGCTTTTGGTCCATTTCATATGTTGCTAGAATCACATGACTCTATCTCTTCTTCGTCTAGCAACATGACTCGTCATGGATGCCTAGAATTTCTCGACAAGCAAGATGTTAACTCAGTAATATTCGTCTCGTTTGGATCGACCACTACATTATCACAAGAGCAAGTCAATGAGCTCGCTCTAGGTTTAGAACAAAGCAACCATAGATTTATTTGGGTACTAAGAAAAGGAGATAATGCGGAGAAACTTAAAGAGAAAGACGGAGAGATTGAAAGGAAGCGGAATGGTGGTAAATTGGGCACCACAGTTGTAAATCTTGAGGCATTCATCTACGGGTGGTTTTTTGAGTCATTGTGGGTGGAATTCTTGTATCGAGAGCATTAGCATGGGAGTGCCTCTAGCAACTTGGCCAATCAGTTACGATCAGCCATTTAACGCTATATTTGTAACCAAGTTGCTGAAGATTGGAATCTCTGTCAAGAGTTGGGCTCGCCGGGAGGAATTGATAACAGCATCAACCATTGAGAAAGCTGTCAAAACATTGATGGGTACGACAGAATGGGAAGAAATGAGGCAAAGGGCACTGGAATTGAGCAATAAGATCAAGAAATCTGTTAGCCATGGAGGACCTGCACGCAAGGAAATGGAATAGGTCCGATGTTTCTGCTTTACTTTTTCTCCCTTTATCTATGTTGTTAAATAAAAGACTAGTCACCTTGTAACCTTGAGGTTTATGGATGATCATTTATATAACTAGTTTCCTTAGAGCAATTTGATGTTGTGATCATGTTCAAGTAGTGGTAACTTGTAACTTGTTGCTTCCCTCAGCGGATTCCTCATACTAATATCAATCTGATAGAACGCGGATCTGCTTGATCCCTTGTATTAACATCAATGATCTCCTCTTGCTTTGATTGCTGATGGAATTGAACATAGTGGGGTTAATATTTCCGTTATCCTGTTGGTCATGTTGCTCGGACTCTTCAAAGATGTGACAGGTGCGTATCCTCCAAAAGTAGTACATTTTTGGTGAATCCAACACGGGTGCTGCAGCATTTTTGGAGAGTCCGAGCAACATAGCCGATTGGTTCTTATGGAAAAACGAAACTTATTTGCTTATAAACACTAAAGATATATGTATCCTGCTGCAATCATGGCTCAAACTATTGCTCAAAACAAGTAGACTGTGAGGCTTACCAGGTTACTAAAGAAATATATGCCATAACACTCAAACACCAGTTGAAACTTCAGTCACTGATTTATCCTTTTTTGGCTGTTCCTGAACTGTCTGTACAATGGCCTTCTTTTGGTACCAACATTATGGATATATACCTGTCCCTGAAATTATTTGTTCGCAAGCTGTGGACATCAGAAAAAGGAAGAACATGGTTAGGAAGAAGAGACCGAGTTGTCCTTAGGCCAGAGTTACCTAGTATCTGTATTGGTGCGATATAGCAAGTGCCTGATAAATTAGTTGAAGTGCGCATGAACTGGATAGAACACCACCGTAATCAAGAAGAAATAGAGAGGGAACATCATTTGGGATGCATTCATAATCTCCAGAAAGATGTACTATGAAAGTTTTGGAGAGTATGAGCAACATAACTCATAAGAAAGTCATCAAGACATGATCTTTTGGAGAGTCTGAGTCTCCAAAAATTTCGTTAAACCCGTGTTGGATCCTGCAAAATTGCTTACTTTTGAAGGATCCGACACACACGAGGTGACATTTTTGGAGAGTTCAAACAACATAGCAAGTCATCTGGTGATATGGATTGTTGTTCATATTACTAGTTTCATAATAAAGATATGGTTTTGATATCCTTTTTAAGTAGTTTAATAATATAACACTAGCCATCTTTGTCTCTTACCTTTAAATGCATATTGACAACTAACAAGACAAAATTTTGGTATGCATTAAATTTAAAGGAAACAATGGCACTTGAACATATCAGACAATAACTTCCTCATATTATGTGATGGTGTATAGCTCGATATGAAGTTCAAGAAAACGAAAGAGTTGTCATATAAAACAGATTTATTATTTATACGATGAAATTTAATGGCAGATGATACAATAGCGATGGACTCCAAATACTACTGTCAAACAACAACAACATACCCAGTGTAATCCCACAAGTAGGGTCTGGGGAGGATAGGTTGTATGCAGACCTTACTGCTACCTTTGTGGGATAGAGAGGCCGTTTTCGATAGATCCTCGGTTCAAAAGGAAAGTTACACTAAATACTACTATCATTGAGTGAAATTTATTTGGTAATACAAGAAATGAAAGATTCCCTTTCATTTTGAGCAAGTCCTCCATGGCTAACAGAACTTTTGATCTTATTGCTCAACTCCACTGCCCTCTGTCGCATCTCTTCTCCTTCCGGTGTACCCATCAAAGTCTTGACAGCTTTCTCAACGGCTGCTGCTGTTACCAATTCTTCCCTACGAGCCCAACTTCTAACCGGGATTCCAATCTTCAGCACATTGGTTACAAAAACAGCGTTATACGGTTGGTCTACGTGAATTGGCCAAGTTGCAATTGGAACTCCATTGCTAACGCTCTCCACACAAGAATTCCATCCACAGTGACTCAAGAACCCGCCCGTAGATCTATGTCCCAAGATTTCCAATTGGGGCACCCAATTTCTCACCACCATTCCTCTTCCTTCCACTCTTTCTTCAAACCCTTCTGGCAATTCAAAGTTCCAATCTTTCCCTTCACATTTCCCAGTCTCCATCTTTTTATCCGCTTCTCTTAGCACCCAAATGAACTTATGGTTGCTCATTTCTAAACCAAACGCGAGCTCATTCACTTGCTCTCTCGACAATGTAGTAGTCGTCCCAAACGAAACGAATATTACTGAATTAACATCTTGCTCATCGAGAAACTCAAGACACTCGTGGCGATTCCTACTCCCCGATGACTCGGGTGATTCTCGCAACATATGAAATGGACCAAGAGCAAACAATGGCTTCTTCCTAACATTGGCAATTAAATCCAAGTACTTCCCTTCCAATTCCCAACAAGAATTCACTAACTCCCCAAAATTAAGATTACATTCCCTTTCCTTTTTCGCAAACTCAAAAATATCCGGTCCAAAACAATCCCCCGGTTCAGGCAATTCATCGAACATCTGGCGTGCAACTCCCTCATCAACTTCACCAACAATCTGTACATACATAGAATACATACAAAAACCTGAAATCGCGTGGAAAGAGTAACACTCAACATCTGATATCGAATACACTTCCTTAACAACACCCGTCAATAAAGAATCAAAAACAACCACCAACTTCTTCGCCTTCTTCGAGATTTCAACGCAAATTTCGTATATGGGGTTGCTTAATTTATCCAAAAACTCTAGAAATTCATACCCATCATCAAAATCCTTTCTGGGTTCTGTTTTTTTACTCAAAGGGGGTGCTAAAAGGTCATTAAAATGGATTTTTGAGGTGTTTTCGACGCGATTTTTGAGTTCTTGATTTTTACTAGTGAGGGAGATGAAGTGTAGAGGGATATTGTGGGAAGAGATGAAGCTAGCAAGATGGAAGAGTTGATTGAGATGGCCATGTTCAGGCCATGGAATTACAGCTACAGTTACTTCATTGAGGTGATGAGTGGTGGTTGATGAATTGGTAGCCATTGGAATAGAAATGATTTGAATTGAGATATGTAATGAAAGGTACTTATAATGCTTTGAGCTGGCGTTTGGACATGCGAGTTCATATCGTGATTTTAAATTAATGTTTAAATATGTAATTTGAGATGATGATTTCATATCGCATTTTTAAACACGGCCTAAGTCTTACTAGTTTCTTCATAAGGTATCAGTAGTAAGCTAGCGTTTGGACATACGAGTTCATCTCATTATTTCAAATCAGTGTTTGAATATGTAATTTGAGTTATGATTTCAAATCATGATTTCATATCGCAGGTTTAAACGGAGCCCAAGTATTAGTAGTTTTTTCATAAAGTATCAGTAGTAAGCTAGCGTTTGGACATGCGAATTCACCTCATGATTTCAAATCAGTGTTTGAATATGTGATTTGAGATTATGATTTCATGTTGAATGTTTAAACGACGCCTAAGTATTAGTAGTTTCTTCATAAAGTATCAGTAGTAAGCTAGCGTTTGGACATATCGAACCAGAGATTCCGACAACCGGGGGAATCGACAGAAAGAGATGGGTCGGATATTGGAATCTGCCCACATGCGAGTTCATCTCATTATTTCAAATGAGCGTTTGAATATGTGATTTTAGATTATGATTTCAAATCATGATTTCATATCGCATGTATAAACGTGACCTAAGCATTCGTAGTTTCTTCATAAAGTATCAGTAGTAAGCTAGCGTTTGGACATACGAGTTCATCTCATTATTTCAAATCAACATTTGAATATGTAATTTGGGATAATAATTTCAAATCATGACTTCATATCGCACGTTTAAACGGGGTCTAAGTATTACTAGTAGTTTCTTCAGAAAGTATCAGTAGTTCAATTGATTGGCTATGTGAACTTTGACTTTTACCTTATTGTGCGTTCGATTCTCTAATTTAATTTGTAATTTTCTTTCCCATTTCTCCTTTCTTAAAGGTGTTAAAGGGTCGGGCCGAATCAGTCCAATTCAAAAGAAAAGATCAACCTGACTGATTTGGGTCCGGGTTGATTATCAGGTTGAGGGGACCGATTCCAACTGGATTGAGTTAATTCGGATTTATTTAGGTCCGCACAGGGCCGAATTCTATTGGATCGGGCTGATTTATATTAAAATAATATCTTTTAAAACTTAATTAGAATGTAGTTTTTTAGACTCTAATAACTAACATAATTGAAAGGAAATTAACGACAGAAAAATAGCAAGATGAGCAAAATAAATGAATCAATGAATAATAGTAAAAATTGAAGAATAAGATACTATGCAAATGCTAACTACTAAATAAGGAGACGATGGGAAGAGGAAACTATCCCCGCCTCTCCCACATAAAAATGCTTCAACACTAGGTTACATACTAGTCTTCCATTCTAATTCCCGGCTTTCATACCTTCTATCTCGGGTCATATTCTCGGTATGCTGGAGATTGTGTCATGTCATGTCTAATCATCTTTCCTCAGTTTTGCTTTGACCTACCTATACTTCTTATAGTCAATCTCTCATGCCTCTTAATTATTGATGCATCTTCGCACTTCTCTTAAATACTCTATCTGTTTCAATTTATTTATTTTATTTTGACTTAGCACCAAATTTAAGAAAATAAATAAGATTTTTCTCCTGTGATTTTGAACATGCTATATGGGTAGTTGAAATTAAAGAGTTATAAAAAAATATTTTTATTAAAATAAATTAAAAAAGAAAATAAAATAAATAAATTAAAACGGAGTGAGTACTAAAAGTCATTCATAAGTCAATAATTCCAACTTTTATCAATAATAATGCATTGATCATTGGGCATGTGGGGCTATTGAAAAAGACAATAGAACTAATTTTTCATTTTCTAATATAGTCCACTTCTTCTGCCGATATATAATATATTTCATATAGAATGTATTGAGATATGTTAAATTCATTAACGATATGTTATTCATTACTACTACTAATTTTAATATGCATATTTAGTTAAACTATATAAAAAAATTATAGTGATAAATATTTTTTTGGAATTTTCAACATGACATACTTGAAAATATTTAAAGATTAAAAAGAAAAATTAATTAAAACAAAAAAATGTTACCAATAACTATTTAGAAAGGTATTACCCGGTTTAAGAAAGAAAAAAGTAGATATAAGATTTAAATTTTTAAGGTCATTTAAAGATATGCACCCAATCATTATCACATTATATGATACTTTGAGTGTGGCTTCATATCTATATTTAAATATTTTTTCTTAAAAATATAACATTACTATGTATAATCTATTAATAAAGTAATTTATAATGACATTTTTAATTAGAGATTTCGTATTTGAATTTTGAAAATAAAATAACAATAAAAAAATGTTTTATTCTCAATTAATGACCTTGACATATCACTGTACCTAGATTCCTAATACAATGACTTCTGCCATTTGTCTATATAGCTAGTCAAGTAATGTGGAATATTATTCATAAAAAAACTTAAATTGCATGGATTTTATCATTGTCTATTAATGTCTTGTCTCTAGTCGAATTATCTGTCGTAATTTTTAAAAATAATTATCTCAAATTATGTATCGTTTTAAAATTTTAAGATAAAATTAATTATTTTTTCTCATTTTACCCTTAGCAGTAATTGTTCTTGAAAACTATATATAAACACTTTAATCACGAGGTGATATTATGATTGTTGACATAATAATGAAGGGTAAATATAGTGTTTTTTTAAAATAAAAAAGACTCCTAATTATATATCTTAAAAAGCATATAAAAAAATCACAATAGATAATTTTAGACAAACCCCCGGCCCCCTCATAAAATCCTTAAAATACTCTTATCATGAGATCACAAGGATATATGCTTGTCCTTGAATCTGCATTAGTTAAGTCAGTGAGTTTTGAATATCAAAATATTTTAACACAATAAAAGTGGTAAGTAATATTTTATGATAAAAAATGAAATTATATTGATGTTTATACTGTCAGTATGTATAACTTAAACTATATCGCTCAAATAAGAAAAATTGAAAAGAGTATCTTTGGAACAATGGTATAGTTATTCTGTGTGACCTCTATGTCAGGGCTTCGAGCCATTGGAAACAGTCACTAATGCTTGCATTAATAGGGTAGATTGTCTCTTATCAGTGGTGAAGCTAGAAATTTGATTAAGAGTGTTCAAGATTTAATATATACGCATGAAAAATAGTTTTTAACTTATACACTTCATATAATTTACTATGTACATAATATAATTTTCTGACGAAGGGTGTTCGGCTGGCCACTCTTCACTACATGTGGCTACGCGATTGGTCTACTTCATACCCCCTTTGTTGATATACCCTTCTCCGAATCCTATATATATGCGAGATACTTTATGCACCGAGCTGCCCCGCTCAAATAAGGAAAACTAACAAGCTACATATGGTGCCGGCTACCTTAGATATGTACTTCTATTGGCTCCTATTTTTGCCGGCTCATGCAAAGTATATTCTCATGAAACAAACATAACATGCAAATATACAAAAATGAGAAAGTGATATACAGTTGAACACTTCAAACTTTTAACTCAACAATCAAAATTCTGATTCTTGCTCTATATAAATGGTATAATACTTAGCTCTTTTCAATTATTAGTACCTAATTCTCTAGATTTAGTTGCAATTTGGTTCAAAAATATCATAAAGAGATGAAGATAGTGGCATTTTTATTGGTGTTTTTGTGTTATTTTTTTCAAGATTTTGTATCAGCTCAACTTAGAATTGGTTTCTATGATTCAAGTTGTCCAAATGCTGAATTTATTGTGAAAAGTATAGTGCAAAAGAGGTTCAAAAATAACCATTCTATTACAGGAGCATTGCTTCGATTGCATTTTCATGATTGCGGTGTCAGAGTAAGTATCGATTTAAGTTATATACATTGACAGTTTAAATATTTTTTATACGATCGGTATATATAGTTCAATTTATTACAGCGTGATAGATAGGTTATCATTCTTATCGAGTTATCAACTAATTAAAAGTTTTATCATAGAGATCACTTACACGGAATGTAACTTATATATCAATGGTGTGGAGAAATTTTTACATAATCATGTCACTTGTAACACATCTACATGTAAATAATTCGTTCTTCATGAAAAAAAAAGATTTTTAAACTTGAAAATATGATAAGGTTATCTATTATAACAAGTAAAGGTGACGTGATGGTGTAGAGATAAATTTGAAAAGTTTAAATTATATATATCATCAATATAATAACTTATATATACTATCATGTCATATTTACCTGTTATAACACGTGATTTGTAAATATCCTTTGAGGGATATGATAATAAAAAAAAAATACTTTACACTGACGATATACATATAACATAAACTCTTATTTAAACTGATCATTTACTACAAAAACAACTTGTTATATAACTTAAACTTTATCTAGACATAATGCTTATACTAAATCTTTTGTAGCAAATTATTATAGCTTCAATTATTATTATTTTTTATTATATATGGTCATAATACTGATTCTTTTTTTTTTTTTTGTAAACTATTGTATCAGGGTTGTGATGCATCAATATTAATAGATTCAGATTCATCCAAAAATCAAACATCAGAAAAAGATTCTGGTCCTAATTTCACAGTAAGAGGTTATGAATTAATTGATGAAATTAAGGAAAAATTAGAATCTATTTGTCCTTCAATTGTTTCATGTGCAGACATTGTCACACTAGCTACTAGGGATGCAGTTGCCCTAGCCGGAGGGCCTAAATATCCCGTCCCGACGGGCCGACGCGATGGCCTCGTGTCGGACCCCTCGGAGGTGGACTTGCCCGGCCCGACCCAGCCCATTTCAGAGATTTTACAGTTCTTCAGAACCATAGGGTTGAACAAAAACGACATGGTCACGTTACTAGGAGCTCATACGGTTGGAGTAGCACATTGCTTTTTTTTCAGGTCTAGGGTTTCGGACTTTCAAGGTACGGGGAAACCTGACCCCACCATGGATCCTGAGTTGGCTATGAAACTATTCAAACTGTGTAACACGTCTAGCCCGCCAACTACACTGGACGACGTTCCAACGACATTCTTGGATCAAAATACATCTTTTATAGTTGATAATCAATTCTACAATCAAATCTTGAACAAAAAGGGGATTTTGAAGATTGATCAAGAACTTGCTTTGGATAAATTGAGTGCACCAATTGTTTCAAGATTTGCAACCAATGGAAATGCATTTAGAAAGAGTTTTGCTAAGTCTATGATCAAGATGGGAAATATTAATGTACTAGTAGGTGATGATGGGGAAATTAGAAAAAATTGTAGGGTTTTTAATAATCCTAATTAATAGGGTATAATTAGTGTTATACTTTTTTATGAGTAATTATTAATTTACTCAAGAATATGATTTATTATGTATTATCCAATATTTATTAAATGCATGTTTGAAGTAGAAACTTCTTTTTGGGGGGTTGGGCCGGGGGGGGGGGGATTAAGAGATTTGGAAGAAAGGAAATGAAATTTAAAATAGGGTAAATAGCATTTTTGGTCCCTCGGTTAATTTAATCCTCAATTAATTAAAATATGCACTTTTAATCCATTTGCCTGTGAATTTTGCAAATTAACTATACGTATTAACCGTTGCACCGCTTAATTATCCATGTTTTATGTTAAGCTTGTAATTTCATACTCGATCTCATAGATACATATAGAATTCTGCGGAAAGCCGTATTCGATGAAAGTCATATGTACGGCTTGGAGGGAGATCTTTCATATCTTTCGAGATTCATCCTACATTGCTACTCTATATTTACAATATAGTTCTAATAAAAGTCCAAATATAACAACCCTCCAACATAAATGGACCAAAATTGTCCTTTTGTAACTAATTGAACATAAGACGTCATATGTACAGTCAGTACCAAAGACAAGATCCTCATTTAAGTCTTATTTTAACGATTTTGTTGTCATTTTTTACTTATTACATATACAACACGATACTTTTAATTGTATGGATACAATTAACTTATAGTAAGAGTTTTTCAACGTATAGTAAGCAATTTGCTCTTTTCACCTGTTTTTTTTTTTTTGTATATTTTGTTAAGATAATATGTATCTGTTAACTTAGATATATGTTTGATTAATTGTGTTTTAATTCCCATTTTTTTGGCAGTTAAAGATCTTTATTAAATCACCAAGTGAGAAATACAAACCAGGGGAGAGTGAACATGTAAGGTTTTGTTTTTATTTTTTTGGTGAGGTTAAATATGTTTTATAAATGACTTTGAGACCTTATGCAAACAAGCATTTAATAAATATTGGATAATACATAGTAATAAAATAATAGTTAGAGATATATCAGTTGATGATAACACCATGATTCACACAATTCTAAGAGCATGCCAATAATGTACTATAGTCTTAAATAAATGTCTTCTTTTTTATATTTTTCATCTTCAATTTGAGACTGAAAAGTCACAAGAATTCATTAAGTTGATTGGGTGAGTGATTTCTCACACGAGAGATTTGAGATCGATTTTTCTCAATAACAGTCTTCTCTGTTAGAGCTTATTGTACCGAGCTTGTCTAGTGTGATTACATCTCGTTTGTAATTTATAAGTTATTGTATAGAAGCAAATTTACTCAATGCGCATCTAAAAAACAATAATTATGAATTTTCTTGGGGAGTAGAAACAATGTAGAGCTGAAAGTAGTACAAAAAAACTTCCTATGGCAAAAAAGTTCAAGGGCAAAAAAGTCTACCATGACAAAACAATACCTAGCTAAATTTCCTCAAAAGCACCTCTATATTCCAAAATATGTTTTTTCAACACGAATATCAATTAATCGAGTATCAAAAGAGATATCAAACAATAAATGAAAAACCCAAAAGGAGATTTATTTAGAGCAATTATTGTAAATATCTCACTCACTATGTGACAAATAAAAAAGATTAAATTATATGTAGTATCGAAATACCCACACATAAATCTTTAAAATATGTCATCATCCTTAACTAGAGGTCTCAAGTTAGAACTCTATGAATGAAATTCCTTCGGTAGACAACATCTTATTCCAAAATAAGTTTTTTCAACACGAATCTCAATTAATCGAGTTTCAAAACAATTATCGAACAATAATAAACCAAAAAAGGATTTTTATTTAGTGCAATTATTGTAAATATCTCTCTTTTTTTTGGTTAACAATTATCGTAAATATCTCACTCACTAGGTAACAAATAAAAAAGGTCTAATATAATATAATACCGAAAATACCCAAACATAAATCTTGTAATACCAAAACTACCCCCAAAGGTTTTTTCTTCTTCTTTTCCTTTCCACAAAATCTTTAACACCAAAAATGCCCAAACATAAATCTTGTAATACCAAAACTGCCCCGAAAGGTTTTTTCCTTTCCTTTCCTCAAAATCATGTAATACCGAAAACACCCATACACAAATCTTGTAATACCAAAACTACCCCTAAAGTTTTTTTTCCTCCTTTCCTCAGAATCTTGTAATACCAAAACTGCCCCCAAAGTTTTCTTTTCCTTTCCTTTCTTCAAAATCTTATAATACCGGAAATACACATACATAAATCTTGTAATACCGAAACTACCCCCGATGGACTTTTTTTCTTTTCTTTCCTCAAATCTTGAAGTATCGAAAATACTTCTACATATATCTTGTAATACCGAAACTATCCCAAATGGTTTTTTTTCCTTTCCTTCCCTCACCTCTTCACCAATCACCTCTCTTTTCCCTTTCCCCATTTCCTCTGTAAGCAGAGAAGAGAGGAAAAGCGTGGGGTCTGGGGAGGGTAGAGTGTACCATACCACTACCTCAGAGGTGGAGTAGAAAGACTGTTTCCGATAGACTCCCGGCTCAAGACAAAACAGTCTAAAAAAATCAATCTCTTTAAAAAGCAATCTCTCTCTCTAAAAAAAATCACTTTCTGTCTTTAAAAAGTCAATCTTTATATCTCTATGCACACATATACACACAGAAATCTTGTAATACCGAAACTACCCCCAATGGACTCTTTTTTCCTCAAATCTTGTAATATCGAAGATACCACTTGTAACCACCCCCAATGTTTTTTTCTTACTTTTCCTTTTCTCATAATCTTGTAATACCAAAAATACCCCTACATAAATCTTGTAATACCGAAACTACCCCCAAAGGGTTTTTTTGCCCTTTCCTTTCCTCACCCTCTTCACAAATCGCCTCTTTTTCCCTTTCCCCATTTCCTCTGTAGCAGAGAAGAGAGGTAAAACAATCTCTCTCTTTCTCTCTCTCTAAAAAAATCCACTTTTTTCTCTCTAAAAATCCAATCTTTATTGCTCTATACACAGATTAGATACACGTTATACACTTTTCTTGGTTTTGTTTGGTTGTTTTCTTGATTTTAGATTTGCCAGTTTTTGTTTGTGTTCGAATTGATCGGACGGTGGAGAATTGAGGTATGCAGGCTGATCAGACGGTGATAAGTTTGAGACCAGGTGGTGGTAATAGAGGTGGTGGAAGCAGAGTATTTGGCTCTCGCTTTGATACCTCGTCATCATCATCTACCAATTCTGATCTATCAGTTTTTCGTCCTATTGGTGGTGGTGGTTCTTCATATTTAAAGGTTGAATCCTTTTCCTGTTTTTTCAGATCTATGGATCTTTTTTGCTTTGTGGGTATGCTTTTTCTTGATGTTTTGTAGCTGTTTGATTTATGTTTTGTTGTTTCCCATGTGAAAAATGTAGTCTTTTTAATGTGTGGGTATGCTTTTTCTTGATGTTTTGAGCTGTTTGATTGATGTTTTTTTAGCTGTTTGATTGATGTTTTGTTGTTTACCATGTGAAAAATCTGATCTTTTTAATGTGTGGGTATGCTTTTTCTTGATGTTTTTGAGCTGTTTGATTTATCTATTGTTGATGTTTTGTTGTTTCCCATGTGAAAAATCTGACCTTTTTTCCTATCTAGATTGTGATTCTGCATAAGAGAACCCCTAATTTATTTTAGAAGACAAATTATTAAGCATTGGAATAGTGGTGGAGCTAGGAGTTTCACGAATTCAAAATATAAAGAAGTAAATGCACGAAAAAGATGTATGGATCTTTTTGCTTTGTGGGTATGCTTTTTCTTGATGTTTTCTAGCTGTTTGATTTATCTATTGTTGATGTTTTGTTCTTTCCTATGTGAAAAATCTAGTCTTTTTAATGTGTGGGTATGCTTTTTTCTTGATGTTTTTGAGCTGGTTGATTTATGTTTTGTTGTTTCAAATGTGAAAAGTTTAATCTTTTTACTATGTGGGTATGCTTTTTCTTGATGTTTTTTAGCTCTTTGATTTATGTTTTGTTGTTTCTCATGTGAAAAATCTAATCTTTTTGCTTTGTGGGTGTGCTTTTTCTTGATATTTTTTGCTGTTTGATTTATCTATTGTTGATGTTCTGTTGTTTCCCATGTGAAAAATCTGACCTTTTTTCCTATCTAGCTTGTGATTCTACATTAGAGAACCCCTAATTTGTTTTAGAAGACAAATTATTAAGCATTGGAATAATGGTGGAGCTAGGAGTTTCGTGAATTCAAAATCTAAAGAAGTAAATACACGAAAAAGCCCAGGGGATTCAATATCTACTATATATATGTGTGTGTGTATATGCACAAAAGAATATTTCCCTTATATGTATAGTGTAATTTTCGGGTGAAGGGGATGAGTCCCTTGTGCCCCATAGATCCGCTCTGGGAATGAAATGGGGCTGAATAGAGTGGGATGGATATAGGGGATTCATATATCCGACCCCAACTAGTTCAAGGTTGAAGCATAGTTGATTGATTGATTTTATCTTTTGTTGAAGTTTTATTGTTTCTTTTTTACCTTTTTGTGTCTTCTTTTGGCTTGACATGATACTGCACTATCGAAACTTGGATAGAACATGCTTAGACAATATGGAAATGCCAATGCAATATGATGAAATGAAAACATGAGCAGCCTCATTAACTCTACATAACCTTTTGCAAACTGTTGAAATAAGAATTGTCAGGAATACCTGTAGTATAAATGAGAAAGATGACTACATAGTTGTTGGTATAATATAATCTTTATGCATAGTATTTGAATTATACGTTCTTGTTAACGTCCTAATTCTTGGCAGCTCACTTTAGTTGTGCATCTGCTGTAAATATGGACGGAGAATCATTAGTAGGCTTTAGGTGGGCACTTAAGAATTATCAGGCTGCCCATAAAGAACCCTACTAACACGGGAAGTCTTAGTAGCTATTAGCCATGCAAAAGCTAGTCACTTTATGGAATGCTTTTCTTTGGACAGTAAATTCATTTAGTGGTAGATGTGCAGTTTGATTTTGCATTGTTAGTTTGGAGTATATGGTAGAAAGTTAGAAACGTTAAGATAACTGAAGTGAATTGAAGAGTAAGCAGCAAAGTAGGGGCCTTTTGCCTGGTGAATAGTGTTGGCTATGTGGCATTTAGGAACGTGAGCATTGATATTTCTTCATGCTTGTGCATAATTCAAATATGAACGAGAAAGATAACCGTAGTCATTGGTACAATAGATGTGTATGTGCATAATATTTGAATATATTCTTGTAAACGTCCTAATTCTTGGCAGCCCACTTTAGTTGTGTATCTGCAGTAAATATGGACGGAGAATCATTAGTAGGCTGTAGGTGGGCACTTGAGAATTATCAGGCTGCCCATAAAGAACCCTACTAACACTGGAAGTCTTATTAGCTATTGGCCATGCAAAAGCTAGTCATGCTGTTCATAGTGCTATGCGGGAACTTGAGCATTGGCATTTCTCCATGCTTGTATATCATGAAGATTAAAAAGAAGACATATCATGCAACTAAAATTTGAGGAAGATCCTTAGATTTCAGCCTGTTGGATGATGTTTTTCCCCGGGATTGTGATAAGTACTGGATATCTGATTCCTGATTACCAAAAAAAGAAAAAGAACTGTCTATCTGTCTCTGGTTGCTTAGTCAGTCAGACTGACATCCCTGTTTTGTCTTAGCTGATAACCTATGAACATCGTAAAGCATGTAGAAATATTTTGAGTTCTTACAATCAATTCACCCATTTTCATTCCATGTTCCCTTTATTTTCACAATGAGCTATCAATTCTGATCAGTGCTTTCTTGCTGGATTTGCATTTTTATGGTACTTTCTGTGTTTTATGCTACCCATGATGCTTATCTTTTTGCTTGAAGTTCATTTTAAGAACTTCTTGTTCTCAGAGTTCCGTTTGTCCTAACTCACCTTTATCATTGTAGACTGGAGATTCTCGTTTTGAGAGCCATGAACGTGTTCGCTATACTCGAGATCAGCTCCTGCAACTGAGGGAGGTAATATTCATATTTAAAAATGTTTTGCTATGGTGCTTATCGGGTATTAGTTTTCTGTACATAGATATGAGAAAAACAAAACTGGCCATTTTGTCTTATTATTATCATTTCAAAAAAAAAAAAACTGGCCATTTGTCCTGGTAGGTATCGACTACAATGTAATTTCTATTATTAAGAATTCAATTCTCTTCTTCCATCTTTTAGATCTCTCTCGATTCCAACAACAACAGCATACCCAGTATATTCCCATACAGTGGGGTCTGGGGAGGGTAGAGTGTACGCAGTCCGTACCACTACCTCAGAAGTGAGGTAGAGAGGCTGTTTCGTATAGAAAGATCTCTCTCGATTCCAGCTACCCAAAAAAAGAAATAAAAATGATATATAGTGGATTATCATGATTTATTTGATTGTCCTTGATTGTGGTTATGGTTGTCTTTTAGGCGGTTGTCCTACAATTACCTGAGGTTATTCTGCAAATCAAACAAGAAATTGAAGCTGAATTGTTTGGTGAAGATACTTCTCGGGGTCGTGTGGATAGCAGTGTGAGTTTCTGTCTGACTTGATATAAAAAGTTGTATTTCTTCTCATCTGACTATTTCATTAGCATTTCTCTCCTTCCAACTGCAGAGGGAAAAAAAGGAATATTTGATGTTTTTGGTAGTTTATCAAGTTAAAGAACAGTTCCGATTCATTATTTTTCGTTAATGCCTGTCTATCTTCTATTTCACTTTCTGTTGCCTGATTGTCCAGTGTAATTTGTCTTTCTGTAGGTGCAGGTTCAGTCTCAGGGTCGTTATTCTGAACCAGACAATCGTGACTGGCGTAATAGGTCAGCACAATTTTCTGCGCCCATAGAGGAGAGGTCATGGGAAGCACTTCGAGAAAACAGGGAATTTGGTGGCCAGTATAATACTCGGCAAGAGCAGCTTAGCTCACAGTTTACAAGAGCTCAAGTATCTGCCAACCAAGGGGTAATTCATTTCCTCATGATAGGTTTTCTAAATTGCGCATTATGGAGAACGTTCATTATTGATTTGAAGAACTTCTGTTAATTTATTCCTGCTTTTGTACTCCCAAGGGCAAGTTCAGTTTTCCATGCTCTTATAATTTTTTTTTAGTTTTCCGTGCTTTCTGAAAGCCTTCAGCACTAAAAGAAAACACATCCTTGATTATCACATTACTTGCTCATGGTAGACCGGGAAATTCCTTTATCGAGTACTGTGGTTGTTTTGCACTTCGTTATATGTATTAAAATTAGGTATACAAATACCTAATTTGGAATATCAATTAGATTAATTTAAGAGATATCTCTTTTTCCCTACGTAATGTCTTTCTCTCCATTGTTTTTGCTGTTAAGCTTATTCCTTGCACCAACAACGGTTTCTCTTTTTTTTTCTGCTCAAAGTTCAAACTACATGATTTTGCCTGATGGTGAACTATCTTCTACATCTGATCTCTGAAACCCTTCAATTGTTTGTGCATCAGGGAGGTCCTGCTCCTACACTGATCAAAGCTGAGGTCCCATGGTCAGTCCGAAGGGGCACTCTTTCTGACAAAGATCGTGTCTTGAAAACGGTCAAGGGGTAATCTTTCTGAAATTCTTACCAATGCTTTTAACAATGTTTCCTATTATAATTTCAAAGCTATTTTTTCACCACATCTTGACAGTAGGGAACTGTGTTTTGCTCTTCTTTACTACCTTTTCTCATATGCATGGATATAATAAGCCGTCATCAGCCTGTGGACTACTTGCAATAAATAAAAAATGAGGTTTCAATATGGTCTTGGTTTCAGATGTAGTTTGCAAATTCTGTGAAGGTAAATTTTAGGATATAATTAGTGTACATAATTGGTGCAAGTATTATCGATCTTGCAGAATACTCAACAAGTTGACCCCGGAGAAATTTGATCTTCTCAAAGGTCAATTGATAGATTCAGGGATAACAAGTGCAGACATTCTAAAGGTCCTCCTATCTTTCAGATACCTATGTTTCTCTAATGTTTGGTTTTCCCTCGTATGTCTTGGTTAACTGATGTATTCTCTTCTCTATATTCCAGGGTGTGATCTCCTTGATATTTGACAAGGCCGTATTGGAACCCACCTTTTGCCCGATGTATGCCCAGCTGTGTTCTGATCTCAATGAGAAGCTTCCTCCATTCCCATCTGATGAACCTGGTGGGAAAGAAATCACGTTTAAACGAGTTCTTCTGAATAATTGCCAAGAGGCATTTGAAGGTGCTGACAAATTGAGAGAAGAGGCAAGACAAATGACTGCTCCAGAGCAGGAGTCA
Source organism: Jaltomata sinuosa (assembly GCA_003996215.1). Taxonomy (NCBI): domain Eukaryota; kingdom Viridiplantae; phylum Streptophyta; class Magnoliopsida; order Solanales; family Solanaceae; genus Jaltomata; species Jaltomata sinuosa. Next base: position 262,819 of record QJPP01000091.1, read on the forward strand.
GAACGCAAGGACAAAGAAAGGTTGATCAAATTGCGCACTCTTGGAAACATACGTCTTATTGGGGAGCTTTTGAAGCAAAATATGGTTCCTGAAAGGATTGTTCATCACATTGTGCAGGTTGTTCATTGTTTTCTATTAGCTTAATCTTCTTTTCCCTTTTTCTCTTAAATGTCCTCAACGAATCAATTTTACGGGAAATTGTTTTCCTGATCTTGTTAACAGGAACTATTAGGACAAGATCCCAAAAGCTGTCCAGAAGAAGAGAACGTTGAAGCTATATGTCAGTTCTTTAACACCATCGGTAAGCAGCTTGACAAGAAGCAAAAGTCAAGGCACATCAGTGATATATATTTCAACCGATTGAAAGAACTATCAACAAACCCTCAGCTGGTAGCACGACTAAGGTTTTTGGTGCGTGATGTACTGGATTTACGTGCCAATAACTGGGTCCCTAGGCGGGAAGAGGTGATGCACGATTTGTTTATGTAGTATTTGACTAGTTAAGTCCTACACTTCTTTCTCATGATGTATTAACTTCTTTTACAGGTGAAAGCCAAAACCATTAATGAGATCCACTCGGAAGCAGAGAAGACCTTGGGGTTGCGTCCTGGTGCTACATTGAGCATTAGAAATGCTCGTGCTCCTCCAGGTGCTCAAGGGAATTTGGGTCCTGGCGGCTATCCCATTAATCGACCTGGCACTGGTGGTATGATGCCAGGGATGCCGGGAGCAAGGAAGATGCCAGGGATGCCAGGAATGGATAATGATAACTGGGAGGTTCCTAGGTCACGGTCAATGCCAAGAGGTCCTCAGCCACCCTTGATTGGCAAGTCGCCGTCCTTGAACACAAGACTGTTGCCTCAGGGTAGCGGTGGCGGCATGAGTGGCAGGAGTAGCGCCCTCTTACAAGGTAGCGGTGGACCTCCTGTCCGACCATCAGGCTATGTCTCTGGTATGGAGCCTGTATCACAAGTTCCAGGACCAGTTAAGCCATCTCCAGCTAGTACCGTTTTGCCTGTTGCTGAGAAACCTCAAGCTCCAGCTGCAAGGTCAAATCCCGAAGAGCTGAAGAGAAAAACAGTTTCTCTTTTGGAGGAATATTTTAGTGTTCGGATTTTGGATGAAGCTTTGCAGTGCATTGAGGAACTCAAATCCCCTGCCTTCTATCCCGAGGTTGTTGAAAAAGCCATATCTCTTGGACTGGACAAAAGCCCACCACGTGTTGAACCAGTTGCACAACTTCTCGAGCACTTGTTTGCTAAGAAGGTTTTTACTGCTACGGACTTGGCCACCGGATGCTTGAACTTTGCTTCTCAGTTGGAAGATCTTGCGATGGATTTACCAAAAGCACCAGCAAATTTCGGGGAGATCATTGCAAGGCTAGTTTTGGCAGGTGCAATGGACTTCAAGTTGGTGAACGAAATCCTGAAGAAGGTAACCGATGACTTGTACCAAAAGGACTTATTTGCAGCCATCATGAAAGCTATTAGCTCTAGCCCTTCAGGTCAAGGAGTATTAGATTCACAAGCACCTGATATCGAAGCCTGCAAAAATCTGTTCCAGTAAAAAGCTCAAATCATCGTCGATGGAATGTGCTCTCCATATCACTTATCCAAAGCAACTGTATCGCGGTTCTTCATAATCGGAACAGTAAAGAACAGGTGAGTTTATGTGAGCTGTATACTTTTTCCCAACGTGTGTTCATTAGATGACGAAAGACAGTTTTGCAACATGGTAAATTATACGCCATATTTGCTCGAGGCAATGGGCTGCTTTACGACGAAGCCCAGCTGTTTTGTATTCCATTAGTTTTCCAATTTATTTTTTCCCGCTGACTTGTTATATTAAGTTTTGTCGAACTTTTGAGTTCATCATAAATGCAACTGTTCCAATCTTTACACCTTTTTAAAGTTGAATTTGATAACATAAATTTGTCTTCAATTTTTATCTCCTTTGATAGGTTTACTGCTTTTGGCTGCTATTAGCTTGCTTTTGTACTTGTTAGTAATAATGTAATATGTTGTACGATTAATATTTTTGATGTTTTAGTTATCACATAGTTTCTTATTCTTTACTATCCGTCTCTTTCTTATGTTTGATACTTTTCTTTTGCGTCGAGGGTCTATCAAAAACATTCTCTCTATCTTACAAAGGTAGGGGTAAGATCTTTGTATATGCTACCCTTCTCAGATCCCACTTACACCGAGTATATTATTGTTGTAATCAAAATCTTTGAGGTGAAGTGTTCTACTATGAGCGAAATGCGTGATGTATATGTAAGTGCACATGATTTTGAACCTTTTGTTATTTAAGAGGAAAGGGTGGAGGGGTTGGTTCATTATTTGTCGAGTTTCTAGCTCCGCACCTACTTGTCTTTGCGGATTTTTGTTGGATTGCAAACCCTTCTTTAATACTCAAGAGTAGTATATATCGGAATCTTGTTCAGTTAATAAAAAACGAACAACATAAACTCACTAGTATAGGAGCTAACCTCTCCCTCAAACACTAGTTTTCGAAATAACACTTTATTATGCTAAACTCATCCGGATACATGTATGTATATGTGTTAATTGAGGTTTATAATTTCATGCATCTGTGTATTTGAGTTTTATCATTTCATGTATCTGTGCATTTGAGTTTCATAATTTTATATATGTGTGTATCTGTGAAAGCATGTATCTGATATCAATTTCAACAACATATTTAAAATCAATTTCATCCAATGTATCTGATATCAATTTCAACAACATATTTAAAATCAATTTCATCCAATGTATCTGATATTAATTTCATTCAGTGTATTCAGTATAAAAAATCTAGTATATTTCGTATCGGATACAATGTATCTGGAGCAAACTCGGATAGTGTGTCCATGCATAAATACATGTACTCTCCCTCTCTTGCTCACCTCTCTCCCTTTATTGTCCCTCTACTTCTCTGTATCTAGTGTATTGGCTTTTTCTAACTTCTAATCTTCATGAAAGAGAAAAAAGAGAGGGGAGTTGGTCACTGTTTTTGGATTCTTCAAGAGAGAGAAAAAAGCTTTTTGGGATTAAAAGAGGAGAATCGAGATTTTTGGGAAGGGAGTGTATCTCAAATCAAATTTGGTACGAAAATATTAAGTAGAGAGAGATTATTTAATTGTTTTAAAGTAGAGAAATATTTAGGGTAATTTACCTAAAACACATATTTTTGAGAGATAATTACTCTTTTTCCCACCTCATTTTGCTCGGATACATCGCCTCAAGGCGTGATACATCGCCTCACCTCTGGATAATTACCTTTGATACATCGGGGCGATGTATTACGACCTGGAGCGATGTATCAGAGTGTTTACATGTGGTATATTAAGTAATTAAAATAAAGTAGTGAGAGAGTTAGTAAATATGGTAAGAAGGTATGTCTCTTTTGATAGTTTAACCAAATATTTGTAATAGTTATGATAAGAATATTTGATTGTTTATGTAATTTTTCATTAACACGTGCAATTTTATTTTCAACTAGGTTATCACCTTTTTGGTGCAAAACATAATTTTGTTAGATGGGACAATGGCTCTTTCTAACTTCTAATCTTCATTCGTTGCTTTAGCTAATTATCTTTTGAATAACTTAATTGTATAAATATTTTTATATAATCAATCGATCTATATAACTTAAATTCGTACATAATAGAGTTAATGCCACATTCATTTGATAAAAACGATGGGCTATTTTTATCCTCATTTTGAGCTACTATTATTCCAAGCCATGAAAGCAAAGGTATCAACAAAGAAAATCACCAAATTTTTTATTTTTTTTTGCGGTTTAATAATTCGCTATTCAAAACTTATTAGTTCAATTACTTTGAATTATGTCATATAATCAATAATATCTATTAAAGGACAAAGTGCTCGGCTAGATTTCTCCCTTCTTGAAGTTCGAATGAGAGACCTCTAATTAAAAAATAGAGGAATTTTATCCATTCAATTAATGTCCCTTATTGATCTACGAAATCATTCACAGTAAATTAACCTTAAAAAAAAATGAACTAGCAAAAAATAACTTGGTGTCGGTAAATAGTAAAATTCAATGTTAATCCTACTTAACGTAAATTGTATAAAAAAAAACGTGTTTGCTACGAGTTGTTTAGCGACAAATTTGTTATAGCTCTTTCTTGTTTCTTTTGTAACAATCAGTTGTAACTCTTTCAGTTTACTAGTTCATATCTTCTTGTTTGAATTTCAGTAATTTGTTTAGCCAAATCAGCTTGGGATAGCTTGGTTGGTGAGAGAATTTTAGCATTCATTTGATTGATAGATGCAAAGAATTCACCTAACTAGAACTCCGCGAGTGAACGCAAAGAAGCAACCAGACTAGACGGAAAGAACTCCGAGTAAACAAAGCAAAAGCCCATCTGGAAGCTTTCGGCGGACACAAGCCCTCGGGACTTGACACTTGGACACCGGGAAGCTTGCCCCAGGGTCCTTCGTTTGGAACTACCCTTTTCCTTTCCAAAGTGGAATTCCTCCTTGCTTTCCCCTTTGACCTGTGCCAAACTCCACTTTTGCTGTTGCCAGGTGGAATGATTCATTCAACCTCAGTATCGGCAACCAAGACACCCTTCTCTGTCGAATGAATCTTCAAATCATCATCTTCAAACCACGACTTCGATCACGGTTTTCAGTTGACTTTATCTCAGGTGACAGGGGCAGGAGAACACTTCACAAAATGCGCTTGAATCTGATACTATCGAGTGAGCATTCCTTATTATTTGTCATGACTTTTTTACTTTAGTATTTTTTAAAAAAATCTGCTTTATTAGCAACGAACAAATTCTATATCCAAATAGCAAAATTCATCACTAGTCCTATTAGCAACAATTTTCTTAAAAAATCTGTTAGTTACTAGCAATTTAGCGATGAAATTCCTAACTAATTCCATTTTTTTGATAGTGAAGGTCATTAGAAACCTTCTCTTTTCTCGTAAGATAAAAGTAAGGTCAATATACACATTATCTTTTTCAAATTTCACTCGTAAAATTATAGTTAGGTGGTAACTCATGTTCATGTGGTTCTAACTTCTCAAACGTGTCCTCCTATGGAACATATCATTTGTTTTCACAATTCAGGCAGATAGTACTTTTGTCTTTAATGAGCTATGTAGTATTATCACACAAGATAAGCTCGTCGTCCATTTGTTGATCGACGAATCAAAGTTATTTTAGAATACCAAAATAAATATCAAATATCGATTAACAATAAAAACAAAATAAAAATATAGTAGTAGTAGCTAGTATTCAGGGGTGGATGTAGTAGTTTGATACGAAATATAAATTGATATATAAAAAATAATTTACTAAAATTTCAACTAATTATTAAATATTTGATATTCATAATTTTGAAAGTAAAATGAGTTCAATACTAAAACCGTTGTGATCTCCCTCTACTTGTGAATCATCAAAATAGAGGACAACAAGGCATTATCCATAAGGAAAATAATACTCTATCTATTTTAATTTAATTTTATGTGACATTTTTTAATTTTAATTTGTTTCAGAAAAAATAATATATTTTTATATTTAAAAATAATGCAACTTTATAATGATCATTGTTAATCTGAATGAGATGATTCTTGGTCACGTAAACGTCTAAGGTTTATTAGACAGCATATGATACACATCTTCAGCTTACCGAGAGCATGACCCTAAATATGAAGATTCGAAGATCATTGATTAGAATAGAAAATTAGTAGGTAGTCAAACAATACCTATTTCCTTATCAATATTGTTTTATGGCTCTCCTATTATCTTAGTCTTCAATTTTATTGTCTCCTTGATTTCAATTAACATATTATTTAGTTTTGTTACTGTTCTCATTTTCATTGTTTTCACTATGGTTTCTTCACTATTGTACTTATTTTACATACTTGATTTTTTGAAATGCTTTACTTGAACCAAAAGTCTATTAGAAATAACCCTCTGCCTTTTTAAGGCAATATTAAAGTTGCGTACACACCACCTTCTCCATACCCACTTGTGAAACTACATTCAGTAAGCTATTGTTATATATCTTTTAGACCACAAATTTTAAAAATATCTCTCTATATATATATTTTAAATTTCGTATCTAGTCGAATATTATCACATAAAATTGAAATGGAGAAGTATAGACCAATGATTATTGATATTATGTAATTCAGGCTATAAATATTTAATATCCATCTTCTTCCCTCTCATTATTATAGTTATCATTTTTATTTACGATTGTTGTCGAATATTTTTGTTATTTTTATTATTTTATTTTAATACTAGCAATACACATTTTTATACGAACATTTAATCCCTTGAAAAGTTTGGGTATCTTTTGACGGAGCGCTCCGAAGCAGTTTTCGATGAGCTAGCACATTTCAGACTGAAGTTCCTTGTTAAACGTGTGGTTCTATAGACATGCCTCTTGAGTTACGATTGCCGAATATTTTTGTTTCACTATTTATTTCAATACTAGAAATACTTGTTTTCCCAATGAACGTTTCAATTGGGTGTAGCTCCGTTGGAGAGCTGCCTATACCTTCACTCACTAGTGGTGATAGTTCGAATACCACTGTATCCACCCCCCTCCCACCCCCCCCCACACACCCCCACACACACCCACCCACCCCTAAAAAAAGTTTTCACTTTCTAGTCACTATATTGTCCCCTTGGGACCATTGTTATAGTTAATTGTTATTAATGTGATTTTTTCTTGGTAGGTTACTCGTTTCAAGTGTGGTGGAGTTTCTTTAGGTCATAAAATTTTCCACACATTATTGAGGGTGCTACATACATTCATTTCATCAATACGTGGGCGGAAATGGCCCGTGGAATCTCCATCATTGTCGTCTCACCGTTCATCGACCGGTCCCTCCACCGTGCACGGGACCCACAATGTTGGTCCTTGAACATGTCGAGTATCACCCTCGCTCCATCGACCCTAAAGAACGTCCACGATCAATCTAACGGTCCAAAATCCATAGATTCTGATCCGTATGCCACTTTTTGAGAAGTATTTGTATGAATTGTAAAAAGTTCGGTCTCTGTATCGTTTTAATTTTATTAATTGTCCTCGAAGGGACGGGGCATGATTATTTTTAGGTGTGTTTTGAGTGTTTTTTTTGTTAAGGGTGGGGTTATTGAGGAGTTTTGAATTTGGTTCAAGGGGCGTATTCTCTATCTTTCTTCGTAAAGCAGAAGTATATGCATCATTTATTAGACAACGAATGTATATATGCATACTTTGTCAAACGACGAGGATATATATGTACCATTTTTTAATGAGTGATACATCCGCTCTAAATCGCAGAGTTGAGAAGATGTGTATGTACCCTTTTATTTTATTTTCTCGTGTTCAATTGATTAAAAATTTTAATTTTTTTTTTTTTTACCTCGAGTTAACCACAGATTTATCTGAATCAATCCTATGGCCTACTTTTCCTATTCCTAATCTTAAAATTATCAGTTGGACTAAGATGCCTATTCATGATGCAAATTTTGGATGGGGAAAGCCCATTGATATGGTACCTGCTATTGCTAATTGGCATGAAGGGACAGTGTACATTTTGTCAAGTCCAAATGATGGCAAGAATTTAAGGTTGCTTCTGTGTTTATATTCTCATCATATGCCACTTTTTGAGAAGTATTTGTATGACTTCTGAAAAGTTCCTTCTTTGTATCGTTTCAATTTTATCGGATGGGGTTGAGTGTGTGAGTGTTTTTTATTGTAAAGGGGGGGGGGGGTGTGTTTTTTTTTTTTAAGTTGTTTGTTTTATCCAAGATCTTTTATGATGTCCTTGTAATAAAAAGAAATGAAGCAATTTACTTTGATAGATTTAATTATATACTCCTCTCGGTTTCAATTTTTTTGTCTTACTTTTCTTTTCAGTCTGTTTAGAAAATAACTTTAACTTTCCACATGACATGTTTAAGACCACAAGATTAAAATAACTTCAACCTTCCACATGACATGTTTAAGATCACGAGATTAAAGAACATTTTAGTACATTCTACATATCTTTAATTTAAGACCACAAGATTAAAAAATCTTCTTTACTTTCTTAAAACTCTGTGTCAAGTCAAAAGAATACAAACAAATTGAAACGGAGGGAGTACATTGACAATATGAAAAAAATAGGTGGAGAGCAAAAATATATATGTCAAAAAATTACTACAATTACTTCTTGTGCTAGTACGCTTTTCGTGTGTCTTGAACGGACGGAGTAGAGAAGCATGTTTATGTTCTGAATATTTATAACATCTTCTCTAGATCATTAAATGTACTTATACTCTTAATCTTGAGATAATTATTATGATCAATATAATTTATTTATCATCTTGATCTGTCAAAAGGTGAAATCCTACAGTGGGTCAATATATTTCTAATAGATTGGACGATAATAAATCACATTTGTGAAATAATAATTAGTTGATAGAATCCATGTCTCGACCTTGAGATGATGGTACTCCTTTATGATTGCTTATAAGTTTTCATGTAAAAACCCTACAAGTGAATTATATATATATATATCCGTCACATAAAATAAGTTAGGCATAATAATAAAGGATTAAATTAATTAATGAATTAAATTATCAGAGATTTAATTTAATTGATTGGTATCAGTAATTTTAACATGGGGAGTTAAATAAGATTTAATGTTGGATTTTGAAATTAAATCGAGGAGTGCAATTATGATTTTTTGGTGGAATAATCTGTAATTTATTATGGTAGAATTAATTCATTCATTTACGAATTAATGCCATAATTGGAAGCCTCTACTATTAAATCTGTGGTGTCTACTATACCAGATTAAATATATATTTTGGAAAAATAAATGAATTATTCTAGAAGCAGTTAAAACTTTTTTTAACTGAGCTTCTAGACATGTTTCTGATTTTAAAACGTGGAGAATCTTTCAGTTGAGAAAAATACTCTCTCACATTTCCAACTATCTGTTGAGAAACGTGGATAAAAGGGAGCAACTTCTCAAAAAGATTTCATCTGTTTCCACCATAGAAAATATATTGTGTCCACTGAAAGAATAATTTGATTTTAATAGAAGGTCACAGACCTGGAGACTGCTATTTTGGTAATTAATTTTGTCATCGTCATTCTATACAGCTGCAACTTGACAGAGCTGCTAATTGCGTAATTCATTGCACATTGTTATAATTAATTTTCGAGTCACTATGTTGTCCCCTTGGGACCATTGTTATAATTAATTTTGTCACAGTCTCCTTAGGCTGTGAAGTTTTTCACACATTATCTGATGGAGTTTCAACCATTCATTTCAACTTCCTCAATGCATCCTCATAATTTTCATATATAAATAATTTTTTTCGTAATTTATATGAGAATCTATATTTTTAATTAAAATTACAACAAATATTAAATTTATAATTTTAAAATAAAATGAGTTTAGTACTAAAATAATTCTGGTTAGCTACGAGTTATTAACAACTAATTTGCGATGCACTTTATACCTAATTCTTATTTAATTTCTTTTGCAGTAATCGACTATATAACTCTTTTAGATTATTAGTTTAAATCTTCTCGTTTGAATTTCTGATTCTGATACTATCATTTTTTTTGGCACTATGATATTAAAACATTCACATAATAAGTATCATTAAATTCGAGTCTAAGTTATTTGAGTGAGTAGGTCATCTCATTTGTTCTTGTACTTCTAACTTCCTCAATGTTGTCCCCCCAAGGAGAATCTCATAATTTTTATATATAAATAATATTTTTCATAATTTATACGAGAATCTATATTTTTAATTAAAATTATAACAAATATTAGATTCACAAATTTATAATTTTAAAAGTAAAATGAGTTTAGTACTAAAATAATTCTTGTTAACTACGAGTTATTTAACAACTAATTTGCAATGAACTTTATAACTAATTCTTATTTCTTTTGTAGTAATCAGTTATAACTCTTACAACTTCTTAGTTTGAATCTTCCTGTTTGAATTTCGACTTTAGCACTATCAGTTTTTTTTCGCTCTATGATATTAAAACTTCAAATAATAAGTATCATTAAATTTGAGTGATATGTCATCATATCATAATAGTTAAGTGATACTCATGCTTATATGGTTCTAACTTCCTCAACGTTCCCCCCTAAGGAGCATATCCTCATAATTTTCATACAAATAATATTTTCTGATTGATATTATCAATTTTTTTCGCTCTATGATATTGAAACTTCACATAATAAATATCAGTAAATTCGAGGTAAGTAGGTCATCTCATATATAATAGTTAGGAGGTACTCATGCTTATGTGGTTTTAACTTTCTCAACGTTGCCCCCCCAAGGGGTACATCCTCATAATTTTAATATAAATAATATTTTCATAATTTATACAAGAATTTATATTTTATGTGAGATAAAATATATATATATATAATTATTATATAGAAGAACCAAGTGGAGGACGATCAAGATGTCCAATTAATATCTTTATTTTTAAAAAAAGAAAAAACTCCAACTAATATCTCTATAATGCCCATATTTATATGTTGATATTTTCATCCAAACGACATAAGTGTACGTGTGAATATATGAACTCATTATTAATGTTATTTTCAGTTAACAATTTATTAAATAATAGTAATCCAAAATTTCATTCCATCTCTTTTAAGATAAACAAAGTAAATATATTCAATCAATTATTATATGAAACCTAAAAATATTTATAATCTACAAATATATTATAAAAGTTGCATATTTCTGAAGTATGAAATTGGTTGGTGAAAGTTAAAGATAAATTACATCTAATGTGCATATCATGTTCGTTTAATAATGATGTTTTTCCCGTTTTATGATGATTGCAAAGTTTATTGATGACCCTTCCTTCCCCATTTGTTTATGGAGCTTCTATCTTATGGTATTATTATTTCTATATATTTTTAACACATTAATATTTTATTAGGTTGCTACCACAATTTCATCTACTCGAATCGAATTCTACGGGATGAGAGGTTAAATTCCAGCGGGTACTTAAAAGCACCGCTAGATTTTACATTATTGCATCAACTATTTTGAATTTTTGTAGATTCTACTGCGGAAAACATTAAAGTTGATTTTTGAAATATCATAGATTCTTCTAGAATGTCTCAATATAGTAACTTGAATAATTATCTTGAAGAAATATCTAGATATTCTAGGTAATTTTAGGTAGAAGAATCTAGAAAGATATAGTGTAGTCTCCTTGATATTGTACTTGAGAAGAGTCTACATATTCTAGAGTTTAGATACTTAGGGAGATATTTATAGTAGATAATAGAATTGTCTAGATCTCTTTATATCTAGAAACATCCCTACACAAATATTAGTAGGGGTGGCCTTAGTCATTTGTAATTAACCCAAACAAATTCAATACAAAGCAATTCAAGAAGTCTTCTCCATAACCAAGTTATCTTTTCATAGCTTCCTCTCTTTAGTTGAATCTTTCGATCTTAGTTAACGATCTTGGGTTAGCAAAAGGTCTCTCCGATTATATATACCTTTCTTTTGCTATTTTCTACACCTACAAGCTTGGAAGAGCTAGACTCATATAAACTCAATTAAGTACATTATATATTGTATTAGACAACATTGATTGTAGTGCTTGGGTTAAGACCTATTAGTGCAGCTTAATCTTGAATATTGTTTCTATTGTTTCAGATATTTCTTTCAGTTGTAAAACTTTTTATTGACATAGTCATAAGAAATAAAAGACGTTATTGAATCTCCCACGTGTAATAATTATTTTGTTGGGCCCGTGCTAAGCACGAGCCTCAGTCTATATAGTATATATAAATGTCATTAAATTCGAGTTTCAATTATTTAAGTGAATAAGTCATTTAATAATAGTTAGGTGGTACCCATGCTCCTATGGTTTTAACTTCCTCAACGTTGTCCCTCTAAGGAACACATCCTCATAATTTTCATATAAATAATATTTTCATAATTTATACAAAAATTTACATTTTATGTGAGATAGAATATATTATATATATATATATATATATATATATATATATATATATATCATAATTTTAAAACTAAAATGAGTTTAATTAGTGCTCAAAATCTTATTTGTCTAATTCATCAAATTCAAATTTTGAATATCCACCACTCATAAATCATCAAAATAGAAGACAAGTCTCCCTTTCCCACAAGAAGTCTCCCTCTGTCCCTTTACACTCTGTTTGGATCGTTGTTACTCATGGTTTCATAATGTATAGTACGGTACTATATGGTATGGTACTATATTGTACTGTAAATACAATGTTTGGTATCTATAATAAATTTACTGATTAATTTGTTATTGAAACACGCTAGGACGATTAAAAAAGAAAGCACTCCCTAACAAGATATTTTTATTCTTAGACTCGAACCCAAGCCCTCTAGTTAAGGGAGGATGAAACCTCTTCTCTTTTTTTTTTTTACATATTTTAGATTTATAACTTAATTTTCTTTTCAAAAATATTGAGCAAAAAAATAAAATGGCCTCTCATTGAAATTGGTTTTAGGCCACTGATTTTGTTGAGCTGCCCTGGACAACACTCATCACCTCCCCCTTCCCCTACCCAACAACACCCATCACCCTACCCTCACCCCATCCACATAGTTGTCTTAGATGTATACAAATATTTTTTAATTGCATATCGAACACAAGAAAATAAATAAGATATCACTTGTTTTCTTAAAAAATGCTTTCTTGGAAAATATTATCGAACACACCCATAATGTAATTCAGGCTATAAATATTCCTCCTCCTAGATCCAAACAGTCACCTTATTCCCTCTCATTATTGTAGTTATATCTAGCTTTTTTCTTTTTTTCCTTTTGTGAAAATCAAGAAAATGAAGATCAACATTATAGAATCAATAATGGTGAAACCATCAAAGCCAACTCCTTCAAAAATATTATGGAATTCAAATCTTGATTTACTAGTTAAAACTCATCTTTTGACTGTTTATTTCTACAAGCCAACTAATATTACTAATAATTTCTTTGATTCAAGAATTATGAAAGAGGCTTTAAGCAATGTTTTAGTTTCATTTTATCCAATGGCTGGAAGATTATCTAAAAATAAAGAAGGAAAAAGAATTGATATAAATTGTAATGGAGAAGGGGTATTATTTGTTGAAGCTCAAAGTGATGATACTTGTATTGATGATTTTGGTGATTTTGTTCCAAATTTGGAGATGAAAAAACTCAATCCTAGTGTTGATACTTGTGCTGATGACATCTCTTCTTTTCCACTTGTCATCTTTCAGGTACTTTTAATATATTTTTTTGTTCTTATATCTATTTTATTTTAATACTAGAAATGAGCATTTTTCTGACGAATGTTTTAGTCGGAATATATTTCATAAAAAAAAATACAGCACATTTCTGACAATAGTTTATCGTAAAACGTGTGATTGTATGTACATGCCTCTTGAGTTACAATTATCAATATTTTTTGTTGTTTTCTCTATTTTATTTCAATACTAGAAATATATGTTTTTTCGACAAACGTTTCCGCTGGAATCCCGTAAAAAAATTGGTATTTATTTTGATGGAGAGCTCTGGAGCAGTTTCTGACGAGCACATTTCTGACTGAAGTTCGTCGTAAAATATGTGGTTCTATGTACATACCCCTTGAATTACAATTATCAAATATTTTTGTTCTTGTTTTATTTCAGTACTAGAAATACATATTTTCATTGAAGATTTCGGTTGGAATCTCGTCAAAATTGGGATTTTTTTGACGGAGAGATCCGAAGAAGTTTCCAACGAGCACATTTTCGACTGAAGTTCATTGTAAAACATGTAGTTCTAGGTGCATGCCTCTTGAGTTACCATCATTAAATATTTTGGTATTTTCTTTATTTTATTTCAATACTAGAAATACACATTTTTTTATGAACGTTTCAGTCGAAATATATCCCGTCAAAAAACAGAGAGCTCCGGAGCAGTTTACGATGAGCTAGCACATTTGTATCCTATACCTTTAGTTGTAACTTTCTACGTGGCTCAGTTGGAGACTTGCCCACACCTTCACCCTCGTGGTGGGGGTTCAAATCTCACTGTGTCCGTGTCCCCCCCCTCCCCCCCAAATAAAAAAATATTGTAACTTTCTAGTCATTGTGTTGTCCCCGTGGGATCATTGTTTTAATTAAATTTGTTATTAATGTGATTTTTTTTTATTAGGTTACTCGTTTCAAGTGTGGTGGAGTCTCCTTAGGTACTGGAATTTCCCACATATTAGCTGATGGTGTTACAGGCATTCATTTCATCAACGCATGGTCGGAAATTGCACGTGGACTCTCTGTCGTCGCCGTCCAGCCGTTCATCGACCGGTCCCTCCTCCGTGCACGGGACCCACCGACGCCGACCTTTGAACATGTAGAGTATCACCCTCTACTGACCCTAAAGAACGTCCCAAATTCCACTACTTTGGCCATGTTGAAGATCACAAGCGACCAAGTTACCCTGCTCAGGACCAGGTGCGAGCACAAGGGCAGCACTTTCCAAGTCCTCGCGGCCCATATCTGGCGTTGCGTGTGTAAGGCACGTGGCCTAGACGATGACCAATTGACAAAGTTAAAGATTAATACAGACGGTAGGACAAGACTTGTTCCTCCCTTGCCACAAGGTTTTTTAGGAAATGTTGTCTTCACAGCTTTACCATTTGCCAAATCTGGTGAACTTCAATCAGAGCCACTTACGAAAACTGCCCAAAGAATTCATGACGCAGTGACAAAAATGGACGATGAATACTTAAGATCCGCGATAGATTACCTCGAGTTAACCACAGATTTATCTGAATCAATCCTATGGCCTACTTTTCCTATTCCTAATCTTAAAATTATCAGTTGGACTAAGATGCCTATTCATGATGCAGATTTTGGATGGGGAAAGCCCATTGATATGGTACCTGCTATTGCTAATTGGCATGAAGGGACAGTGTACATTTTGTCAAGTCCAAATGATGACAAGAATTTAAGGTTGCTTCTGTGTTTATATTCTCATCATATGCCACTTTTTGAGAAGTATTTGTATGACTTCTGAAAAGTTCCTTCTTTGTATCGTTTCAATTTTATCGGATGGGGTTGAGTGTGTGAGTGTTTTTTATTGTAAAGGGGGGGGGGGGTGTGTTTTTTTTTTTTAAGTTGTTTGTTTTATCCAAGATCTTTTATGATGTCCTTGTAATAAAAAGAAATGAAGCAATTTACTTTGATAGATTTAATTATATACTCCTCTCCGTTTCAATTTTTTTGTCTTACTTTTCTTTTCAGTCTGTTTAGAAAATAACTTTAACTTTCCACATGACATGTTTAAGACCACAAGATTAAAATAACTTCAACCTTCCACATGACATGTTTAAGATCACGAGATTAAAGAACATTTTAGTACATTCTACATATCTTTAATTTAAGACCACAAGATTAAAAAATCTTCTTTACTTTCTTAAAACTCTGTGTCAAGTCAAAAGAATACAAACAAATTGAAACGGAGGGAGTACATTGACAATATGAAAAAAAATAGGTGGAGAGCAAAAATATATATGTCAAAAATTACTACAATTTTAACAAATATTAAATTCTGAAGCCATAACTTCAAATGTGTAATGAGTTTGGTATAGTAATGGGATAATTTCAAATATGTACAATAAAGTAATTAGTTTACTGTTAGCATATACTATTAACCATGTGGTTTAGCTATAATATTATGTTTTTATCCGTATGTAAAGACTGGTTATTTTATTTATTCGATATAATAAAATTCCTATTAAATAGATCGATGTGCCTACATGTGTGTCCTTTATTTATATAGTAGACAATTTAGTGTATGGAGTTATTTGACTCATACACGAAAGATTAAAATTGTCGGTCCTTATAAGTTATAAATATATGTTCATAATCAAAGATGAAGTTGGACAAACATCTTGGTGATTGTAGCACAAGATTACATATAATTTAATCTTGATTATGGGAGTGGTTCCACTCCAACTTCTTGTGTTAGTACGCTTTTCGTG
This sequence comes from Jaltomata sinuosa, assembly GCA_003996215.1. Classification (NCBI taxonomy): domain Eukaryota; kingdom Viridiplantae; phylum Streptophyta; class Magnoliopsida; order Solanales; family Solanaceae; genus Jaltomata; species Jaltomata sinuosa. The sequence goes on from QJPP01000091.1 coordinate 278,847, forward strand.
TGTCTTGAACAGACTGAGTAGAGAAGCATGTTTATATTCTGAATATTTATAACATCTTCTCTAGATCATTAAATGTACTTATACTCTTAATCTTGAGATAATTATTATGATCAATATAATTTATTTATCATCTTGATCTGTCAAAAGGTGAAATCCTACAGTGGGTCAATATATTTCTAATAGATTGGACGATAATAAATCACATTTCTGAAATAATAATTAGTTGATAGAATCCATGTCTCTACCTTGAGATGATGATACTCCTTTATGATTGCTTATAAGTTTTCATGTAAAAACCCTACAAGTGAATTATATATATATATATATATCTGTCACATGAAATAAGTTAGGCATAATATAAAGGATTAAATTAATCAATGAATTAAATTATCAGAGATTTAATTTAATTGATTGGTACCAGCTAGTTGAGTTTTCTTGTTACTTGAGATGATTTTTAGCCTCGGTCGGACCGAGCACCTGAGATGACTTTTTACTGTTTAGACCCGGTTATGCCCGGGCACCCTTGAAGGGTTTTTGAGATATTTTCCTACTACTTTAGTCCTGGACAGGGTCTGGGCATTGCATATTCGAGACTGGGTCTCCATTCTGATACTGAGTTTTAGTATGGGGTCTGGGACCTCCATGAACCTTGCCATCCGGGCCAGGGGCTACGGGCTGCGTGTGCCGGAGGAGGGGTATACGGTGGAGTAGAGGTTATACGGGCAGTGTCCTTCCATGGAACCTACCTGCTGGGCCGGATCGGCGCCGGAGGAGGTACATACAGAGATACTATGGCACTTGAGATCTTCATGCATCATTTCATTCATGGTTCGAGGTTCCACCCTTGTTTGCTGTTTGCTGATTGTACGCTCCGGTAGTATGGGATGCCGGAGGGTTTGTTTTCACTTGTTTGTGTTCCTCGGTTGTATGGGCGGCCGAGGGACTGTAGGTAGACTCTTTCTATTTACTTGTAGAATTATTCCCTGTTACGGTTAATATGAAATTGGTTACTGCTAGACTGTTAGTTGCTGGGTGTGAGATTGATATGATTAGTTGGACTTGATTCATGTCTCTGAGCATGCCTATCATTACTCTTTCTCTCTTCTTCTTACACTTGAGGTTACCGGTATACCGTCCATTTCGTAAACTTATTTTGTATACACTGTTGTTGCAAGGACCCTAGGTGCGTTGTTTCTTACTTTCAACTGTGCCTATGGTGTGTATATTCTGCTTACTAGGCCTCACATGTGGTTCTGTTGATTTCCTCTGGGCTCGTTCCTGTGTACCTTTCGTTGATTGTCTGTGACTGATTGCTTCTATTCTGTCTATTACTACACCTTTTATCTTAATATTGCCCAGTCGGACCATGATACCTACTGGGTACCTTTATGCTTCGCATTGGTGGCTCACCCTACCCCCTGCATCTTTGGGTGCAGATCCTGGCGTGGGCCATCGCCGCTAGACCGTTGTGATTCGTGCTTGGAGATCTGCTGAAGACTACTTCCGGCTGAGGGTGAGCTCTTGGCGATCGGAGCTTAGCTTTAGTTTATCTTTTGCTTCATGTACTCTATTACCATTCAGAGACATCTGTATATATAGTTTTGGTTTATTTGCACTCCATGTCTGTAGTTTGGCTCTATACTATGATACCAGGTCTTGGGGTTTGGTTTAGTTTCCGCATATGTATATATTTATAGTCCTTTTGATCTATTTATTCGTCTTGTTCCTTATTTGGCTAGATAGTAGCCCATTACTAACCTGTTCTGGGCTACGGGGATTGGCTTCACCTACCGGGGGTTGTAGGTGCCATCATGGCTGAGAAATCGGGTCATGACAACTTGGTATCATATATATATATATATATATATATATATATATATATATATATATATATATATCCGTCACATGAAATAAGTTAGGCATAATATAAAGGATTAAATTAATCAATGAATTAAATTATCAGAGATTTAATTTAATTGATTGGTATCAGTAATTTTAACATGGGGAGTTAAATAAGATTTATGTTGGATTTTGAAATTAAACCGAGGAATGCAATTACGAATTTTTGGTGGAATAATCTGTAATTTATTATGGTAGAATTAATGCCATAATTGGAAGCCTCTACTATTAAATCTGTGGTGTCTACTATACCAGATTAAATATATATTTTGGGAAAACAAATGAATTATTCTAGAAGCAGTTAAAAGTAACTTTTTTTAACTGAGCTTCTAGACATGTTTCTGATTTTAAAACGTGGAGAATCTTTAAGTTGAGAAAAATACTCTCTCACATTTTCAACTATCTGTTGAGAAACGTGGATAAAAGGGAGCAACTTCTCAAAAAGATTTCATTTGTTTCCACCATAGAAAATATATTGTGCCCACTAAAAGAATAATCTGATTTTAATAGAAGACTGCTGTTTTGGTAATTAAATTCTTTCCACAAAAGGTAAACACTTACACTACCGGTCATCGTCATTCTATACAGCTGCAACTTGACAGAGCTGCTAATTGCGTAATTCACTGCCCATTGTTATAATTAATTTTCGAGTCACTATGTTGTCCCCTTGGGACCATTGTTATAATTAATTTTGTCACAGTCTCCTTAGGCTGTGAAGTTTTTCACACATTATCTGATGGAGTTTCAACCATTCATTTCATCAAGACCTGATCGGAAATGGCATGTGGACTCTCCGTCGTTGCGGTCCCACTGTTCATCGATGTGTCCCTCCTCCGTGCATGGGGTGCGCCAACGTCGGCCTTTGAACATGTCGAGTATCAACCTCCACCGACACTAAAGAACGTCCACGATCAAGTTAACATTCAAAAGTCATGTATCATGGTCATATTTAAGATCACAAGCGACCAACTTACCATGCTCAATCCCCATTTTGTAGCTCATATTGAGTAAAATAAGTTACGTCCGCTTTAACAATGCACATTATTTTACAAGTTGTTACGGACAGACCAATAAAATTTGAGCTAAAACACAAACGGTCACACATATTTCAGAAAAGTCATGGACCAACACGTACACACGAAAAATTGAAAAAATCCTCAATTACTGTTTCGTGGCTCATATTGAGTAAAATAAGCTACGTCCGCCTTTCCAAAATAATGCGCATCATTTAATAGGTCATCACAGACAGACCCACACAATTTGAGTGAAAACACAGTTGATCGCACATATCCCAGAAAATTCACAGAGTAACACATACGAAAAATACAAAAAAATCCTCAATTCCTGTTTCAAGGTCACTCATAAGAATAAGACGTTCAACTCCCTAAACTAGTGAAAAAAGTTATGTGCGCCTAACAAAAATAATGTGTATCATTTAATCGATCATCATAGACGGACACACAAAATTTGAACGAAAACACAACAGGTCGTACATATCCTAGAAAATTTACGGACACACAAAAAACCGAAAAATCCTCAATTCCTGTTTTGTGGCTCATATCGAGTAAAAAAATCTATGTCCGCCGTTTGAAAATAATGCGCATCATTTAATCGATCGTCACGGATGAAGCGCTCCGGAGCAGTTTTCGACGTGAGCTAGCACATTTTCGACTGAAGTTCGTCGTAAAACATGTGGTTGTATGTACATGCCTCTTGAGTTATAATCGTTGTCGCATATTTTTATTATTTTCACTATTTTATTTCAATACTAGAAATACACATTTTTTGACAAACGTTTCAATCGAAATCCCATGAAAATTTAGGATTTTTTGGAGCTCTCCGGAGCAGTTTTCGATGTGAGCTAGCACATTTTCGACTGAAGTTCATCGTAAAATGTGTGGTTCTATGTAGATGCCTCTTGATTACAATTGTTGTCGGATATTTTTGTTATTTTCACTATTTTATTTCAATACTAGAAATACACGTTTTTTCGACAAATATTTCAGTCAAAATCCCATGAAAAATTTGGAGTTTTTTGATGTAGCGCTCCGGAGGAGTTTTCGGTGAGCTAGCACCTTTCAAAATGAAGTCCGTCGTTAAACGTGTGTTCTATAGACATGCCTCTTGAGTTATGATTGCCGAATATTTTTTGTTATTTTCACTATTTATTTCAATACTAGAAATACTTGTTTTCTCGATGAACGTTTCAATTGGGTGTAGCTCCGTTGGAGAGTTGCCTATACCTTCACTACTAGTGGTGAAAGTTCGAATACCACTGTATCCACACACCCCACACACCCACCCACCCCTAAAAAAAGTTGACTTTCTAGTCATTATGTTGTCCCCTTGGGACCATTGTTATAGTTAATTATTATTAATGTGATTTTTTCTTGGTAGGTTACTCGTTTCAAGTGTGGTGGAGTTTCTTTAGGTCATAAAATTTTCCACACATTATTGAGGGTGCTACATACATTCATTTCATCAATACGTGGGCGGAAATGGCTCGTGGAATCTACATCATTGTCGTCTCACCGTTCACCGACCGGTCCCTCCACCGTGCACGGGACCCACAATGTTGGTCCTTGAACATGTCGAGTATCACCCTCGCTCCACCGACCCTAAAGAACGTCCATGATCTAGTTAACGGTACAAAGTCCATAGATTCTGATCATATGCCACTTTATGAGAATTATTTCTCTGACTTTTAAAAAGTTCGGTCTCTCTATCGTTCTAATTTTATTGAGTTTCTCACCATGTCCTTGTAATAATGAAGCATGTTCTTCAATGTTTGAAAAGTTCGTTCTCTGTATCGTATCAATTTTATCGGACGTCCTCGAAGGGACGGGGTTGATAACTTTTAGGTTGTGTGAGTGTTTTTCTATTGTGTGTTGATCATGTTGTTGCCAATGTCTTATAAAGGTTACTCACTATGTCCTTGTAATAATGAAGCATGTAGCTTTTATAACCGTGTTATCTGGATCAATTTATATGCACCTTGATTAATTACACGAGTTACCTGCTAGTTTTTTCTTGTTTGTTCCCTTGGGTTTCTTTTTATTATGCTGGACTGTTACAGGAATGAGTATGTGTTGTTGCTTTAATCAGTTAAAAGTGTTGTCAAAGGGGAAAAAAGAACTCTAAAAAACACTCCATGTCTATTGGAGCTTTATGTTGAGCCAAGAATCTATCGAAAACAGACTCTTGACTCCACAAAGGTCGGGATAAAGTCTACGTACATCTTACCCTCTCTAGACTCCGCTTATGGAATTACACTAAATATGTTATTGCTGTCGTCTATTAGGGTTTTAAGCGCAACGCAAATGTAGGCTCTTACCTACTGGAACGAAACCTAAGCAAGGTGAAGTGCCCTCCCTGAGCTATTTTGAGCGCCTTATATGAGCCTTTAACAATAATAACATACCCTGTGTAATCCTCTTTTGTCACGTAAACAGGGATCAGTCATAACATAATGTAGGGAAAAGGGACAATTATATTCTAGGTAGGAAACGTGAACAACAGATAGTTGAGGTGTGTTTCGATAAATATTTTATGACAGTTCAGGTAGGAAAACTCACACACATGATAGTTCAGGTATGACTCAAAAAATCAAAATATTTTAGTGTGTTTTTTACCTCTGTCTTTATTAAATAAAAGTGTAAAAAATTTCTCTAATAAAGGCGACTCCGTACCAGTAGAGCTTGAATATCCCGAGATATCTGATTAACGATAAAAGAAAATTGTCAGGTGTTTGCCCTGAATTTTCTATTTTTTCTGAATTCTAACATAACTGTGTTTTACTAAAAATTATTTTTTTGGTAAAAAAGGTTTTCTTTGTGGAAAAAGACTCTACCATGTTAATTCTTTTCTTGGAGGAAAATTTTTGAACTTTTATAAATAGAAGATCTTTTCTTCTCAAACATGACACAATATCATCCGCAATACAGCCATTAAAAGATACTCATTTTAAGGAGAGATATTCTCTCAATAATTTTTATGCTTTTTAATTAGTTTTTTAAATATGTAGGTCACTTGATCAAACCATATTAAATATTACATTTCTTTTATTATAATTTTTTCTCTCTTGAGTTATCATCATTCAAGTTTGGCAATTATTAGTTTTTGTACGACCTACTGATTATTTTGATCCCAATAAAAATTAGACTTCTGCCAAATTATATGCAAAATGACATGTTGTGGGACTGTTCTAGGCACTTTTAAGGTAGAAAATTTAGTCACTATTAAGAAAGTGACTGGTTGTGTGTCTTTCTAGGCAATTAGTTTGGCCATGTTTGGCACAACTTTTTGTGCAAAAAACTGTCAACAGACTGAAACAACCAACTCTTTGGTAAACTTGTAGATTTATATTCTAGTATATACATTTTAATTTTTTTTCTTAAACTTCGTATTAATTTAAATTATGTCACATAAATTGATATGAATAAAATATGTATTTAATTAACGCCTAAATTATCATTGTTTTGCGAGATCATACCTAAATTATTAGGTGTTCACATAACACTTCCCCCCCTCCCCCCCCCCCCTCCTCTCTCTCTCTTCTTATTGTAATTATCACGCTCCAAAAACTTCTTCAAAGAATATCATGTGATAGCACAAGTGATTATTTTTTTTGAGTGAATAGGTTAAACCCTCCTAAACTATCATCGTTCTACGAATTTCATACCTAAATTTTTGGGTATTCTTAGAATCACCTTTGAACTACCATGAACTCATGTGTGCCAGTTTGGTCATTTTTTAAGACTTTTTTCATATCACACGCGTTTTCAACAAATTATTCTAAATATTTTACCACATATCCAGTTTTAATCTAAAAAGAGTTACAATGTAGGGGAGTAACAAAGAAACAACTTGACCCGAACTCATTTTATGACTGAGTAGAAAAGAGATTGAGTTTATGCTGCATTTGTTAGACGGCGAAAGTATATATGCACTGCCTTTTTATAACGAGTTATATATACGCTCTAAATCGCAAAGTTAAAAGGTATTTTTGCTAAAAAGTAAGATATCACTTGTTTTCCTAAAAATGTTTTCTTGAAATATATTTCACAAAAACATGAAATCAAAGTAGGCGATAAAGTAGCGGGAAGAAAGGAGAAAACATTTTCCTTCCTATCCAATACACCCATAATATAATTCAGGCTATAAATATTCCTCCTCCTAGACCCAAACATTATCCATCTTCTTCCCTCTCATTATTATAGTTATCATTATTATTTTTATTTTGTGAAAATCAAGAAAATGAAGATCAACATTATAGAATCAACAATGGTGAAACCATCAAAGTCAACTCCTTCAAAAATATTATGGAACTCAAATCTTGATTTACTAGTTAGAATCCATCTTTTGACTATTTATTTCTACAAGAAGCCAATTATTACTACTAGTAGTATTACTAATAATAATAATAATTTCTTTGATTCAAGAATTATGAAAGAGGCTTTAAGCAATGTTTTAGTTTCATTTTATCCAATGGCTGGAAGATTATCTGAAAATAAAGAAGAAAAAAGAATTGAAATAAATTGTAATGGAGAAGGGGTATTATTTGTTGAAGCACAAAGTGATGATACTTGTATTGATGATTTTGGTGATTTTGTTCCAAATTTGGAGATGAAGAAACTCATTCCTAGTGTTGATATTTGTGATGATGACATCTCTTCTTTTCCACTTGTCATCTTTCAGGTATTTTTAATATTTCTTCTCTGTCGTTTTCCTTTTCATACTTACTTTGATTTGATGTACTCGAACCAAGGATCCTCCAGCAATAGCCTCTCTACCTCAATGAGGTAGGGATAAGGTCTACGTAGACTCTACTCTTCCCAAACCCCACTTGTGGGATTTCATTGGGTACGTGGTTGTTGTTGTGGTATTTCAATACTAGACATACACGTTTCTTCTTCGAATGTTTAAGTTTGGATCTCATAATTTTCGACTGAAACATGATTCTATGTACATGCCTCTTGAGTTACAATTGTCAAATATTTTTTGTTATTTTCTCTATTTTATTTCACCCCTAGTGGTGGGGGCTCGAATCTCACTGTATCCCCTCCCCCTCCAAAAAGAAAAAAATGTTGTAACTTTCTAGTCACTATGTTGTCCCCTTGGAACGATTGTTATAATATATTTGTTATTAATGTGATGTTTTTTAATTAGGTTACTCGTTTCAAGTGTGGTGGAGTCTCCTTAGGTTGCGGATTTTTCCACACATTATCTGATGGTGCTTCAGCCATTCATTTCATCAACTCGTGGTCAGAAATCGCACGTGGACTCTCCGTCGTCACCGTCCCACCGTTCATCGACCGATCCCTCCTCCGTGCACGGGACCCACTGACGCCGACCTTTGAACATGTCGAGTATCAGTCTCCACCGACCCTAAAGAGCATCCTTGATCAAGTTATCGTCCCAAAATCCAGTACCACGGCCATGTTTAAGATCACAAGTGACCAACTTACCCTGCTCAGAACCAGGTCCGAGCACAAGGGTAGCACTTATGAAGTCCTCGCGGCCCATATCTGGCGTTGCACGTGTAAGGCACGTGGCCTAGACAATGACCAATTGACAAAGTTACAAGTTCCTACAGATGGTAGGACAAGACTTTTTCCTCCCTTGTCACAAGGTTATTTAGGAAATGTTGTCTTCACAGCTACCCCAATTGCCAAATCTGGTGAACTTCAGTCAGAGCCATTGACGAAAACTGCACGAAGAATTCACGATGAGGTGGCAAGAATGAACGGCGAATATCTAAAATCCGCGATGGATTACCTCGAATCAATCACAGATTTATCAAAATTAATCCATTGGTCTACTTTTGCTAGTCCTAATCTTAAAATCAACAGTTGGAGCAAGTTGCCTGTTCATGATTCAGATTTTGGATGGGGAAAGCCAGTTCATATGGGACCTGCTTACACTTTGTCTGAAGGGACAGTGTATATATTGCCAAGTCCAAGTGATGACAAGAACTTGAGGTTGGTTGTGTGTTTAGATGTTGATCATATGCCACTTTTTGAGAAGTATTTGTATGGCTTTTGAAAAGTTCGGTCTCTGTATTGTTCCAATTTTATCAAATGTCCTCGAAGGGATGGGGCATGATCATTTCTGAGTGTGTTTGATGTTTTTTTTCTTTTGTGTGTGTGTTGGGTTGTGTGTGTGTGGGGGGGGGGGGGGGGGGGGTAAGTTAAGTTACTCACCATGTCTTTATAGTAATGAAGCATGTTCTTCAATTGTTTCTTTTTGGGTGTAGAGAATAAAGAAGAAATTGAACTATGTACTTTGATGGATTTATCTTATATATATTGACAGTATACAAGTGGATTTATCTTATACATATATCGATGACAACATACCTAGTAAAATCGCACAAGTTAGGTCTGGAAAGGGTGGTGTGTACGCAGGCCACCCCTACTTTATGAGGGTAGAGAGGTTATTTCCGATAGACCCTCAGCTCAAATATATTGACAGTATGAAGAAAAAAATTACACATCTATATGACTAAGTGAATGCTACAACTCTCAACAGAACATAAAAGAGGACTACATGCCAGTGTAAATAGCTCAACGAACTCATATGGACACTCCTCAACCCAAGGACAATTTGTTGATTCCTCTCAATGAAAGTTTCCATATTGATACTAAGTTACTTACAGATATACATGGGGTAGGGGAACACTTTGGGGTGAACACTCATCGAACAAGTAGAGTCAATAGTTCAACATTTAGGCCGTAACCTTTAGCAAAAGTGAGTGTTGTCTGAAGCCTTCAAGGAACGAAAACAAGTTCAAGGTTCATGCCAGATTAGTCGGTCCAGTGGGCCTCAGATAGCATAACAGAAGTTGGAACAACCGTTGGTCGTTTCTATAAGAAACTTAAATCCATCAAACTCAGTTGAAGCCACCAACAATGCAAGGTGGTACCAGAACTAGTCTCAAGCAGCATGCTTGGAGAACTCATCTCGATGGATGAGAATCCAAAAAAAAAAATTCAAACCATCACAAGTAGTAGAAGAGGAAAGAGAATATAACAAAGAGCACTCAAGATGAGTTCCCACGGCATCAATGTGGAATTCAACAAACAGAGAACACAAAATTCATTGCTTGACCAGAAAACTGCTGAAGATATATGACATTTAATGTAGAGGATGACTTACACGGACTACATCACGTTGCTAGCAATGAACATATAGTGTGCACGTATTACATGTATAAGAAGTTTCTTTACACAAAAGGGATAATGTAAGCCTACATGTCAACAGAAATTTGACCTAGTAAGGCCAGTTCAAGTTTGACAATTCTCAGCATTAGCACAAAATTTTCTTACCACATTTAACTGAATGGTGAAAGACGGATCAAACCCTCAAAGCAACAGGGTCTTGCCATGATAATTTTCGTTTTCCCACCCGAGAAGTGCCTTCTCCAACATTTCTACAGACCAATAGCTTCATATCATCATTGAGGTTTCGGAGAAGACTTCTCTTTGGCTCCTCGAGCTGCACCTGCTCAAAATTTGCTTCTGTTTCCTCTTCCCCCATCTGTAGAAATTAGAAAGTCTAGAGGTAAGTCATGTAAAAAGTATAACACACAAAATAAATAGGAAGAGTACTTGATGCTTAGTTTGATACTTACCGAGATTTCATTCAAATCAAAGACTGGAGCACGAGTGGGCAATGCAGCTTCTCTGCCACTATGACCAGTTTCCTGATTTAAATCAAAAGTAGGCGAGCTGCTCCGTAAGATAGCATTGTTCACAATGTATAATCTCTCGTTCTGATTCAAATCATAGTCTGGAGCTCCTTTTCGGGATGGAACTTCGTTTCCACTATATACTCTTGATTTACGGTTCAACTCTAAATCTACATTGTGAAAAATAGCATCTCTTCCACCACCTAATTTGTGCTTTTGGTTCACATGAATATCAGGTATCTTCTTCGAAGCAGCTACCTTTGCAACCTGTATCCTTCCGTTCTGTTTCAGGCCAGGAAGAGGGGGCAGTTTGTTTAGCTTGGCCTCCTTTTTTCTCGTAACTTGATCCCTTGACCTACTTTTGGGGTAGGTTTCTACATTTGGTAGTGATACTAGCTCTTTCCCTTTTGGAGGATTTAAGGACTTTGATTGCAATAGATACGTGTGCCTCTGGCGCAAGAAACTGCACATTTATGTGAAAAAATGCACTTAGATCCAAATATAAAAGAAATTCCGCAAGCATTTCAAAAAAATGCAAATGCACAGAAGTGCAATTCCGTCATGGTTACATTATCAACAAAATGAAAAATGAAATTCTGAATATGGAACTCCAATATAATGAGCATCAAGCCACTGGCCTCGGGAATTTCTCGAGTACGAAGAGAAGAACAAGCTAAGATTTGTTCTCTCAGGAAAAAACACAAATAAATTCAACCAAGGGAGACAATCTCAGGGAAACCCCAATGATGAAATGATGAAAAGAGGCAACTTCAGATTGAAATTGAACAAAGAGACAGCAAATAACAACTCTACGAAGGTTCAAATCCCAGCGGAGACAATAACATTTTATAGTCGATATTGAATTAATAAATAAAAAATAATATTTAAATTTATCTCAATTAAATATAAAAAAATGAAAAAAAGGAATATTTTTAATAACTTTCAAATAAACCGTCCTTCGGAGGACGGTTATTTCTAAAATAAAAATAAATTAATACCGACTTCCTGATGTCGGTAATATTAAATTTACATAATAGATTTTATTTTCATTAAATTATTCTCATAGTGACTTCCAGAAGTCGGTATTTTTATTTTTATTTAATTATTTTTATCAGGATCGACCTCCAGTGGTTGATATTTGATTAGAAAATTAAGAATTTAATTTAAATTTATCTCAATTAAAAATATAAAAAACTACAAAATAATATTTTTAATTAATTTTAAATAAAGCGTCCTTCGGAAGACGGTTTTATGTAAAAAATAAAAATAAAAATATTAATACAGATTTTTGAAGGTCGGTATTATTTATTTAACGTAATTAATTTTATTTTCATTAAAATTAAAGGTAATACCGTCCTCCGAAAGTCGGTATGTTTACTTTTATTTAATTATTTTGAATAAAATCGACCTCCGAATGTTGGTATTACCTTTAAAATATTTTTAATAATCAGTATTTTCCTATTGTGTATAACACTAAGGGGTCGTTTGCTAGCTAGTTAAAGTTATGTAGGTATTAGTAATGTAGGGATTAGTTATGAGGAAATCTATGTATTATTTATACATGTATTAGTTATGCAGGGATTAGTTATTCATGTATTACTTATTCCACCTTCTATCATGCATAAGATAATACATAGATTCCCTCCTAACTTATACATCATCTTGAATACGTAGTATGGAATATGTTGTATATTACGTACATATGAGTTAATATACGTTCATTGAGAAATGTAATTAACCAACTCCTATATATTATATATAATGATCCATCGTCTTGAATATATTTCTCGTCTAGTGATGTACGTATATACATAGTATGTATTCAAAAGCTAATTAACCAATCGATATATAATCCATATCCAAATAGTATGGAATACGTTGTATATTACGTACATATGCGTTAATATACGATCATTGAAAAATATAATTAACCAAGTTATTCTATATATTATATTGATCCGTCGTCTTGAATATATGTCTCGTCTAGTGATGTACGTATATATATAGTACGTATTCAAAAGCTAATAATTAACTAATCGATAATCCATCCAAGCAGTGAAATACCATTGTATTACATACACACGAGGTAATATACGATTGTTGAGTAATGTAAATAACTAAGTCCTATATATATAGTAATGATCTGTCGTCTTGAATATATACTTTTGTGTAGCGATATTGTACGTATATATATAGTACGTATTCAAAAACTAATTAACCAATCGATAATCCATCCAAGTAGTATGGAATACATTGTATTAAGTACATATATGAGGTAATATACGATCTTTGAGTAATATAATTAATCAAGTCCTATATATTAAATGGTCCATCGTCTTGAATATATATGTCTCGTCTTTAGTGATGTACGTATATATATAGTACATATTCAAAAGCTAATTAACTAATCGATAATTCATCCAAGTAGTGGAATACGTTGTATTACGTACATATGAGGTAATACACGATGACGATCGTTGAGTAATATAATTAACCAAGTCCTATATATTACTGGTCCGTCGTCTTGAATATATGTCTCGTCTAGTGATGTACATTTATAGTACGTATTCAAAAGCTAATTAATTAATCGATCGATAATCCATCCAAGTAGTATGGAATACATTGTATAGTAACATAATCGTTGAGTAATGTAACGAATCAATAATGTATCCGAGTTTATGAAATATGTTGATGATTAAATAATTTTTATTAATTACTTTTGATTTTTTTAAAAAAAAATCGACCTCAAGTGGTCGATTTTCATTAAACTTTTAAATTTTATATTTTATTTTCTTAATAATACTGACCATAAGTAGTCGGTATATTTAATTTTTTTTTAAAAAAATAATACCGACCTCAACTAGTGTTTGTTTAGCATAAGTGTCAACACTAGTTGATCCTATTGATGAAAAAATTGATTTTCTTGCAAGATCGATTTGTGTCCACCTAGTGTTGATACTTGGGATTTAATTTGGTGATAATGTGTTTTTTTAGCATAAGTGTCAACACTAGTTGATCCTATTGATGACAAAATTGATTTTCCTTGCAAAATCGATTTGTGTCCACCTAGTGTTGACACTTGGGGCTTAATTTTGTGATAATGTATTTGTTTAGCATAAGTGTCAACACTAGTTGATCCTATTGATGACAAAATTAATTTTTTAATGTGTCAACACTAGTTGTCAACACTAGTTGATTTTTTAATGCGTAGGGACAAGTCTGATTGGTGGGTTGTAATAAAAAATAAGCCTATGGGGCGTGTGGAAGTTGAGAATGTGTTGGATGTTGCTTATCAAAACGAAATAGCAATTGTTCACCGAGAAGTGGACGTTGAGTTAGAAACCAACTTGGAGCATCCTGATCACATTTTAGAAGAAGTTAGTAGAGAAGAGTTAGAAACATTACCAAATGTCGAGGAGGATGAATCAACAGATGAAGAAGTTGAATGGGCAACTGAGGAGGAGACTTCCGAAGAGAATGAATGGATAGATGGGGACGAAACTTCCGAAGAGGATGAATATCAATTAGCATGTTGTATTCATTATTTTTAATTATTGAATCCGAAGAGGATATTTCTTTTAATATTTACAGACTTCTTAGAGTTGTAAAATGTAATCTTCAATTATATTTCTTTAATCAAGAGTCATGTCTGAAGTTCTGAGTTATATATCTCAGCCCTTATTAGTGACCAAATATGTTTTGGTACTATACATATATAATATGATAGCATGTGTAATTATTCATGTGTTATATGTGTCTAAAATAAAATACATTGTCAATTAAAAGACTTAATAATCCATCAACATTAAAGAGAAACAAAAAAGAAGACAAAAAAAGAGAAGAATATTGTTCTAATGTGATACATGAGCTCTACTCAAAAGGTAAAACAACTTAAGGAACTGCTATAACAATAGGACTATATTAATTCTTGTTTGCAGTTCATTATTGGTTCTTTTCTGTCTGTTGATTTAGATAACTGCAATTAATTTTAGGTTGGTACTGTGAATCTGTCATATATATATGAGGAATAAATGAATACTAATAATTTTTTCAATTTTGGTCATTGTGTTTGTTGTTAAGTTTATTGTTCAAAATATTAGTAACCTGAGCATTTCTAAGTTGTTGTTTTTAACTGGACCTTCATTTTAAGAGTTTTTCCTTTACAGTTCTATGTTTTTTCTTTTAACTTCACCTTCATTTTAATAGATGGTAGATAAGAACAAGGCTAACCAAAAGAAACCCGTCAATCCAAAAAAGAAAAAAAAGCTCAATACTTCTGAAAGACCCATTGAGGTCGTGATAGCTGATGAGCCCCCGCGAGCTTATATCTCACCACGAGCCTCACTTTCAGCTACTCACTCGGTACATCAGTCACATAATGCCTCTACTCGCGTGACTCCACTTTCTGGTCATTCTATATCTTTGCCCGTCATGGTACCCACTTCGGGTTACCAAACACTACAGGGTTATTCCCATCTTGGTCATCAGTCTACCTTGCCATCAGCCAACACTAGTCAGTCCAGTGCTGCTAGTGGATCAATTGGACTTTCAGGTCTTCGTCTTGGTTCCGGTGGCTCGAATTCTAATACTCCCACGATCCAGCACTCAGATGCACATGGTCCACGGCTAGGTGGTTTACAATCAGGCGATAGAGACCATACCCAGAGACTCATCATCGAGCCTATAGGATATAGGTATTATTCAACTATATTACATTTTTTTTATATGTTTATTTTTTAATTTTTTAATTTTCAAATTTATATTCCAAGTGTTTAATCTTGTAATGCAGGTTATTTCCGGATGAAGGAATGACAAAAATAATCCTTAATTGCATTGGATCATTTTATAATGATATGTACCCGACTTGGGGTTCGATACCACTTAATATCCAAGGACAGATCTTCATAGAATTTAGGGTAAAAATATTTTTCAATTAAATTCACATTATATACATTTAAATTCGCTATACATTTCTAGAATAAATATTTAACTATTTTTTATTGCAGAAATATTACGTATGGGCTCCCGAGCATGAGAATAAAGTTCAAAGTAACTTCAAATATAGAGCTGGGAAGGCGCTTAGTGGCCTATTTTCTGAATGTCGGGCAGAAAATAGAGTTCCATCTTTTGTGGTGCCAGATATGTGGGCCAAGTTATTGAATTTCTGGAAAACTGATGAAAAATTTCTTAAGAGAAGGGAGATCGAGAAGAAGGCTCGAGCATCGGATAAGGGCGGCTCTTTGCACACTGGTGGGGCCATTAGCCAGCTTACTAGAAAGAAGAGAATGGTATATTTTCTTAATTCAGTTAAATAAAATTATCCTTTTTGATAAGTAGCTTTTGGAGATTAATAATCACATTATATGCATGTTGTTTGCAGGAAAAAGACTTGGGTAGGCCTGTAACACAGGAAGAGTTATTCAAAGTTTGTCACACAAAGACGCCAAAAAATCCCACAGATGAAAGTTGGTGTGAGACACGTGCTCAACAGACACATGTAAGAACTGCATTCAAACTATTTTTTTTATTCTTTTTTTTTTATCTATTATATTCTTATGCTAAGAGTTATTCATTTAAATATAGGAGTCGTTTGTGCAAAGAATTCAGGAGTACCGTAGTACTCAACCTCCTGAAAGTCAGGACACACCGCTTACAGATGAACAAGTAGAACAATTTTGGCGAGAGAGTGCGGGTGAACCAGTAAGAGGTTCAGTCTATGGTTACACACAAAAGGCTTATGCGGAGAAGAAACCCTGGTTTTATTGTCCATCATCTTCAGGCTTCGATAATGTGGATAAAGCGGTTGTGTCTGTAATGAAGGAGGAGATATCTATGCTCACTGCCGAGCTTGCTGCATCAACCAAAAGGGAGAAGAAAAGAGACGAGCAGATTGCACAGATTGCAGCAGCAAAGAAGATAGAGAACAAGAGGTATGCGGAGCTTCAGTCCCAGTTAAAATCTCTTTTTGAGTCAGGAAAGATTATTCCTCAGTGTGCCAGTGAT
This sequence comes from Jaltomata sinuosa, assembly GCA_003996215.1. Lineage (NCBI taxonomy): Eukaryota > Viridiplantae > Streptophyta > Magnoliopsida > Solanales > Solanaceae > Jaltomata > Jaltomata sinuosa. The sequence goes on from QJPP01000091.1 coordinate 295,438, forward strand.
AAACGTCGATGCCTAGTGGATGAGTCTGATATCGAGGGTTAGGAGGGTGAAGAGGATGAGGATGAGGATGCTAATGATGAGTAGTTGTACCTAACTACTAGACATTTTGGACTTAGTATATATAGTTTGTACATTTTTTAGATTGTTTGATCGTATTTTAAGTTTAATTTGAAGTAGTGAAACGTAAATATAGAAAAATATCGTGTTGACAGCTATTTGAGCTGGTTTTGGTTGAATATATGCATTATCAAATATGCAGGTGGGCAATTCAAATTGCAGCAATTTACAGCCAATTTTATGGTAAAATATCAACAACAAACCGACCTCCTGAGGTCGGTGTTTTGGGTAAATTTTCCAGAAAATCGACATCAGGTAGTCGGTTTTTTGAATAAAATTTTTCAGAAAACCGACCTCAGTAGGTCGGAATCGCGTGAAATAAGAAAATAAAATTTAAATAATACCGACCTCAGGAGGTCGGAATATCAGAAAAATAATAAATTAAAATTTCAGTAATACCGACTTCCGGAGGTCGGAAAACAAAAAAAATAATAAATTAAAAATTAAACAATACCGACCACCGGAGGTCAGTATATTATATTTTTAATAATATTTTTTTTAAAAGAAATTGACCTCTAGATGTCGGAAAAATAATAATAAATAAAAATATAATTAAATAAAACCGACTTCAGGAAGTCGGAAATAAAACAAAATAAAATATATATTAAATTCTTAATTTTTGGATTTAAAATTAAAACCGACCTCACGATGTCGGTATAGAAAACCAACCAAGCTTTTTTCGACTAGGGCTTTTGAGTCGATTTTGAGTCGGTTTTTCAGGGAAAACCGACCTCTAGATGTCGGTTTTTTTAGGTCAGTTTTCCCTGTTTTTCTAGTAGTGTTTCTTTAGTTCATAAAATTTTCCACACATTATTGAGGGTGCTACATACATTCATTTCATCAATACGTGGGCGGAAATGGCCCGTGGAATCTCCATCATTGTCGTCTCACCGTTCATCGACCGGTCCTTCATCCGTGCATGGGACCCACCAATGCTGGTCTTTGAACATGTCGAGTATCACCCTCGCTCCACCGACCCTAAAGAACATTCACGATCAATCTAACGGTTCAAAATCCATAGATTCTGATCCGTATGCCACTTTTTGAGAAGTATTTGTATGAATTGTAAGAAGTTCGGTCTCTGTATCGTTCTAATTTTATTAAATGTCCTCGAAGGGACGGAGCATGATTATTTCTAGGTGTGTTTTGAGTGTTTTTTTTGTTAAGGGTGAGGTTATTGGGGGGTTCTGAATTTGGTTCAAGGTGCTTATTCTCTATCTTTCTTCGTAAAGCAGAATTTTTTCAAGGGCTCACTTCGTTCGAGCTGAATTACCCCTCTCACCAGAACTAGTCGAGAGAGACCGCACCACATTTTTTCGTATCGAACCAACTAGTGATGGAATTCCAGAATCGGGGTGGGGGGTTATGTTGTTTGTTTTATCCATTTTTTTTTGTGATGAATTGCTCATGTAGTTGCTAATTATGTCTTAAAGTTACTCACCATCATGTCCTTGTAACAAAAAGAAATGGAGCAATGTACTTTGACAGATTTAATTATCTACATTGACAGTGCACTGTATCTTACTACATTGTTGTCATGTATTTATATCTTACTATTTTGTTGTTTTTTTTCTTACAATTCTGCGTCTAATACTTTTCTTTTGAGCCAAGGGTCGATCGAAAATATCATCTATCTACCTCAAAAAGGTAGAATAAGATCTACGTACATCTTACCCTCTCCAGATCCCACTCGTGAGATTATATTGGATATATATTATTGTTATTATAATCAAAATCTTTGATGCTAAGTGTTCCACTATTAGCAAAACGCGTGATGCGTGAGTTGTTAAGTGCACGTCATGATTTCAAACCTTAAAAGGACTAAATCTTGTTATTTAAGTGGAAAGGGTGAAGGAGTCGATTCATTATTTGATGAGTTTCTAGCTCCGCACCTACTTGCCTTTGTGGATTTTTGTTAGATGGCAGACTTCCTTTGATACTCAAGAGTAGTATATATTGGAATCTTGTTCAAATTCATAAATGCGTGCAACTTCATTTTCAACTAAGTTATTACCTTTTGTGCAAAACATATTTTTGTTAGGCGGGACGTCGACTCTCTCTAACTTTTAATTTTTTCAGTTGTCATTCGTTGCTTTAGCTAATTATCTTTTGAATAACTTAATTGTATAAATAATTTTACATAATTGATTGATCTATATAACTTAAACTCTTTCTACGTTTGTATCATTCCACCTTGATAGACTTGATAGTTAACTAGACACAAGAGGGGGATGGGGCCGGGGCGAATTGGATCTCCAATCATTTTTGCCTAACTTAGACTTTTTCTATGTTTTCTAATTTTATGGAACAATAATAGACTTTCTTTCACTGAATATTCCAACTTAGTTTTCTGAACTTAAAAAATAACAAATTAACGAAATATTGCACAAGAGATTTATACGTGAAAAAATTATCCAGACTTGAATGGATGTAAAAATCATGACCTACACTCCTGCAGAATTTTAACTCAACTTCACTAAAACATCGAGTCAATGTGGATTACCTCGCAATCCAAAGGACTTACCTCTAAGCCCTTTACAACGATCCAAAATTGTTGCTACCGGTTGAATTCTACCCCTAGCTTGAAAACAAAAGCAACAAACTTAGAAACTGTTTTCAACCTCAACAAATGCTTCTGAGAAAGCTGATAAGAGATTACAATTCAAATCTAATACATTCACTAGAGTTGACACAAAGAAAAATCTGATTCAATTACTTTGAATTCTCATCATATAATGTCATTAAAGGAAAAAAGTGCTCCACAAGGGGTTCTTCATTTCTGAAGTTCCGAAATTTCTCATAAAATAGAGGAATTATTTAATTCATCCAATCACATCCTTTACTGGTCTGCGAAACCATCCACATGAGAGCTTTCTACAATAAATTCACCTTAAAAAAAGAAGAATTAGCAACAAGTAACTTATATCGCTGACAACAAAATACATCGTTAATCCTATTTAACGATAAATTATAAAAGAATATTCTTGTTAGCTACGAGTTATGTAACGATAAATTTGCGATGAATTTTATAACTAATTCTTATTTCTTTTTTAGTAATCCATTATAACTCGTTTAGAATCTTCTTGTTTGAATTTTTGACTCCAACACTGAGCCCATTTGGATTGACTTATTTTAAGTGTCTTTTAAGTTAAAATATCTTTTAAGTTGTTTTATAGTGTTTGAGTAAGGTAAAAAAGTGCTTCTGGATACTTAATTTTAAGCCAAAATAGCAAAAGAAAAAACTAAAAGCTAAAAACTAGAATTTTCAACTTAAAAAAACAGCTTAAAATAAGTTTATCCAAACAGGCTCACTATCACTCTTTTTTTTGCTTATGATCTCAAAACTTCACATAATAAGTATCAGTATTCAAGTCCCAATTATTTGAGTGAGTAGGTAATAAGTATCATTAAATTCAAGTCCCAATTATTTGAGTGAGTAGGTAACAAGTATCATTAAATTCAAGTCTCAATTATTTGAGTGAGTAGGTGATTTCATAATAGTTGGATGATGACTCATTCTCTTCAATGTTGTCTCCCCCGAGGAGAACATCCTCATAATTTTCATATATAAATAATATGTTTCATAGTTTATATGAGAATCTATATTTTTAGTTAAAATTGCAAACACATATTAGATCTACAAATTCATAATTTTAAAAGTAGAAATGAGGTTAGTGCTCAAAAATAACTTAATTGTATATATATTTTTCACACGATCGATTAATTTACTGACAAGTCACGAATGCCAAAATATTCAAAAATAAAATATCATTGAAATCATCTTTTTTGCGGTTTAATCATTTGGTATTAGAAATTTATTGATTCAACTACTTCGAATTCACATTGTATACTGTCTGTTGTAGGAAAAAAGTGCTCCCCTAGGTGTTTCTTCATTCCCGAAGTTCGAATTCAATTTTTTTTACAAAATAGAGGAATTTTATCGATCCGATCACATCTCTTACTAGTCTACAAAATCATCTACATAAGAGTTACCCACAATAATTCACCTAAAAAAATAAAAAGTAGCAACTAGTCATTCATATCACTAACAATTGAATTTATTGTTAATCCTATTTAACGACATACTATAAAAAAATATTCATGTTAGCTATGAGTTATGTAACGATAAATTTGTGATGAACTTTATAACTAGTTCTTATTTCTTTTGTAGTAATCGCTTATAACTCTTTCAACTTATTAGTTTGAATCTTCTTATTTAAATGAATTTAATTAGTGTTCAAAATCTTATATGTCTAACTTATCAACTTCAAATTCTAAATATCCATCACTATGATAAATCATCAAAATAGAAGACAAGTCTTATTTCATAAGTAAAACAAGTCTCCCTTTACCACAAGAAGTCTCCCTCTGTCCTTTTAGTACTATTTAAAGAGTACAAGAGTCTTTTATTTGATTATGATTATTCAAACTTCTATTAAATACTTGGAATCATTAGTTATGTCCACGTGTAATACTTTTTAAAAAATTAAATATTTTAACCCTCATACTCCGAATTTTTTCACGTAAATTGGGTCCAATCATAATATAATGTAGGAAAAAGGAGTAAATATACCCTTAAACTTTGTAATTTAGAGCAGATATTTTTCTCGTTAAAAAAATGATGCCTATATAGTCTGTCATCTAATAAATGGTGCATATTTACCCTTTTCGTCTAAAGAAATTCTAAAACCATTTTTTTAACTTAAAAGGTGACACGTGACTTTAAAAAATTACCTCACTCATTTGTTTACCCCTCTAGACCCTTTTAATTCAGTCTGTTAACGAAAATGGTAAATATGCATAATTTATTATACGACGAATGTATATATGCATCATTTGTTAAACGACGAGGATATATATATGTACCATTTTTTATTGAGTGATATATCCGCTCTAAATCTCAAAGTTGAGAGAATATATATGTATCATTTTTTCCTATTTTCTCGCGTTCGAGTGGTCAAAAATTTTAGAAAATATTTTTTTAGGAAAATTGCCTCATTGAAAATAAATTAAATGACTTCCCCAATGAAAAAAGAAAAAACAAGTTGCATTGTCTCCTCCCTACCGTCACAATCACCCACCCCACCCCACTCCCATCACCGCCCACTCCCAACCCCCAGCTTGCCCCCACCAACCCCAAATCCCCCCACCCCACCCCCACCCCCACCCTACCCCACCCAATCCCTAGCCCCCGGCCCCAAACCCTAACCCCCCCCCCCTCATTTGTCTTATATATATACAGATATTTTTAGAATAATATTTTTTGCTTGCATACCAAACACAAAAGCATAAATAAGATATCACTTGTTTTCCTAAAAAAATATTTTCTGGGAAGATATTTCCGAACACACCCATAATGTAATTGAGGCTATAAATATTCCTCCTCCTAGACCAAACATTCATCTTCTTCCCTCTCATTATTGTAGCTTTTATTTTATTTTTTGGTGAAAATCAAGAAGATGAATATCAACATCATAGAATCAACAATGGTGAAACCATCAAAGCCAACTCCTTCAAAAATATTATGGAACTCAAATCTTGATTTACTATTTAAAAACCATGTTTTGTCTGTTTATTTCTACAAGCCAACTATTATTACTAATAATTTCTTTGATTCAAGAATTATGAAAGAGGCTTTAAGCAATGTTTTAGTTTCATTTTATCCAATGGCCGGAAGACTAATATTGGGTAAGGGTAGTAATGGAAAAGGAAAAAGAATTGAAACAAATTGTAATGGAGAAGGAGTATTATTTGTTGAAGCACAATGTGATGATACTTGTATTGATGATTTTGGTGATTTTATTCCAAATTTGGAGATGAGGAAACTCATTCCTAGTGTTGATACTTGTGATGATGACATCTCTTCTTTTCCACTTGTCATCTTTCAGGTATTTTTAATATATTTTTTTAGTTCTTATATCTATTTTATTTCAGTACTAGAAATACTGAAATAAATTTGTTTTTAGGTTACTCGTTTCAAGTGTGGTGGAGTCTGCTTAGGTTGTGGACTTTGCCACGTATTAGGTGATGGTGTTTCAGGCATTCATTTCATCAACGCGTGGTCGGAAATTGCACGTGGACTCTCTGTCGTCGCCGTCCAGCCGTTCATCGACCGGTCCCTCCTCCGTGCACGGGACCCACCGACGCCGACCTTTGAACATGTAGAGTATCACCCTCTACAAACCCTAAATAACGTCCCAGAGTCCACTACCTTGGCCATGTTGAAGATCACAAGCGATCAAGTTACCCTGCTCAGGACCAGGTGCGAGCACAAGGGCAGCACTTTCCAAGTCCTCGCGGCCCATATCTGGCGTTGCATATGTAAGGCACGTGGCCTAGACGATGACCAATTGACAAAGTTAAAGATTAATACAGATGGTAGGACAAGATTTGTTCCTCCCTTACCACAAGGTTATTTAGGAAATGTTGTCTTCACAGCTATACCAATTGCCAAATCTGGTGAACTTCAATCAGAGCCACTTACGAAAACTGTCCAAAGAATTCATGACGCAGTGACAAAAATGGACGATGAATACTTAAGATCCGCGATAGATTACCTCGAGTTAACCACAGATTTATCTGAATCAATCCTATGGCCTACTTTTCCTAGCCCTAATCTTAAAATTAACAGTTGGACTAAGATGCCTATTCATGATGCAGATTTTGGATGGGGAAAGCCAATTCATATGGGACCTGCTCGTACTAATTGGCATGAAGGGACAGTGTACATTTTGCCAAGTCCAAATGATGACAAGAATTTAAGGTTGCTTATGTGTTTATATTCTCATCACATGCCACTTTTTGAGAAGTATTTGTATGACTTTTGAAAAGTCCGTTCTCTGTATCGTTTCAATTTTATCGGATGTCCTCACAGGGATGGGGCATATGATTATTTCTAGGTGTGTTTGATGTTTTTTTTGGCGGGTGGGGGGGGGGGTTAAGTTTCTCACCATGTCCTTGTAATAATGAAGCATGTTCTTCAATGTTTGAAAAGTTCGTTCTCTGTATCGTTTCAATTTTATCGGACGTCCTCAAAGGGACGGGGTTGATAACTTTTAGGTTGTGTGAGTGTTTTTCTATTGTGTGTTGATCATGTTGTTGCCAATGTCTTATAAAGGTTACTCACTATGTCCTTGTAATAATGAAGCATGTAGCTTTTATAATCGTGTTATCTGGATCAACTTACATGCACCTTGATTAATTACACGAGGTACCTGCTAGTTTTTTCTTGTTTGTTCCCTTGGGTTTCTTCTTATTATGCTGGACTGTTACAGGAATGAGTATGTGTTGTTGCTTTAATCAGTTAAAAGTGTTGTCAAAGGGGAAAAAAGAACTCTAAAAAACACTCCATGTCTATTGGAGCTTTATGTTGAGCCAAGAATCTATCGAAAACAGACTCTTGACTCCACAAAGGTCGGGATAAAGTCTACGTACATCCTACCCTCTCTAGACTCCGCTTATGGAATTACACTAAATATGTTATTGCTGTCGTCTATTAGGGTTTTAAGCGCAACGCAAATGTAGGCTCTTACCTACTGGAACGAAACCTAAGGAAGGTGAAGTGCCCTCCCTGAGCTATTTTGAGCGCCTTATATGAGCCTTTAACAATAATAACATACCATGTGTAATCCTCTTTTGTCACGTAAACAGGGATCAGTCATAACATAATGTAGGGAAAAGGGACAATTATATTCTAGGTAGGAAACGTGAACAACAGATAGTTGAGGTGTGTTTCGATAAATATTTTATGACAGTTCAGGTAGGAAAACTCACACACCTTATAGTTCAGGTATGACTCAAAAAATCAAAATATTTTAGTGTGTTTTTGACCTCTGTCTTTATTAAATAGAAGTGTAAAAAATTTCTCTAATAAAGGCGACTCCGTACCAGTAGAGCCTGAATAACCCGAGATATCTGATTAACGATAAAAGAAAATTGTCAGGTGTTTGCCCTGAATTTTCTATTTTTTCTGAATTCTAACATAACTGTGTTTTACTAAAAATTATTTTTTTGGTAAAAAAGGTTTTCTTTGTGGAAAAAGACTCTACCATGTTAATCCTTTTGTTGGAGGAAAATTTTTGAACTTTTATAAATAGAAGATCTTTTCTTCTCAAACATGACACAATATCATCCGCAATACAGCCATTAAAAGATACTCATTTTAAGGAGAGATATTCTCTCAATAATTTTTATGCTTTTTAATTAGTTTTTTAAATATGTAGGTCACTTGATCAAACCATATTAAATATTACATTTCTTTTATTATAATTTTTTCTCTCTTGAGTTATCATCATTCAAGTTTGGCAATTATTAGTTTTTGTACGACCTACTGATTATTTTGATCCCAATAAAAATTAGACTTCTGCCAAATTATATGCAAAATGACATGTTGTGGGACTGTTCTAGGCACTTTTAAGGTAGAAAATTTAGTCACTATTAAGAAAGTGACTGGTTGTGTGTCTTTCTAGGCAATTAGTTTGGCCATGTTTGGCACAACTTTTTGTGCAAAAAACTGTCAACAGACTGAAACAACCAACTCTTTGGTAAACTTGTAGATTTATATTCTAGTATATACATTTTAATTTTTTTTCTTAAACTTCGTATTAATTTAAATTATGTCACATAAATTGATATGAATAAAATATGTATTTAATTAACGCCTAAATTATCATTGTTTTGCGAGATCATACCTAAATTATTAGGTGTTCACATAACACTTCCCCCCCTCCCCCCCCCCCCTCCTCTCTCTCTCTTCTTATTGTAATTATCACGCTCCAAAAACTTCTTCAAAGAATATCATGTGATAGCACAAGTGATTATTTTTTTTGAGTGAATAGGTTAAACCCTCCTAAACTATCATCGTTCTACGAATTTCATACCTAAATTTTTGGGTATTCTTAGAATCACCTTTGAACTACCATGAACTCATGTGTGCCAGTTTGGTCATTTTTTAAGACTTTTTTCATATCACACGCGTTTTCAACAAATTATTCTAAATATTTTACCACATATCCAGTTTTAATCTAAAAAGAGTTACAATGTAGGGGAGTAACAAAGAAACAACTTGACCCGAACTCATTTTATGACTGAGTAGAAAAGAGATTGAGTTTATGCTGCATTTGTTAGACGGCGAAAGTATATATGCACTGCCTTTTTATAACGAGTTATATATACGCTCTAAATCGCAAAGTTAAAAGGTATTTTTGCTAAAAAGTAAGATATCACTTGTTTTCCTAAAAATGTTTTCTTGAAATATATTTCACAAAAACATGAAATCAAAGTAGGCGATAAAGTAGCGGGAAGAAAGGAGAAAACATTTTCCTTCCTATCCAATACACCCATAATATAATTCAGGCTATAAATATTCCTCCTCCTAGACCCAAACATTATCCATCTTCTTCCCTCTCATTATTATAGTTATCATTATTATTTTTATTTTGTGAAAATCAAGAAAATGAAGATCAACATTATAGAATCAACAATGGTGAAACCATCAAAGTCAACTCCTTCAAAAATATTATGGAACTCAAATCTTGATTTACTAGTTAGAATCCATCTTTTGACTATTTATTTCTACAAGAAGCCAATTATTACTACTAGTAGTATTACTAATAATAATAATAATTTCTTTGATTCAAGAATTATGAAAGAGGCTTTAAGCAATGTTTTAGTTTCATTTTATCCAATGGCTGGAAGATTATCTGAAAATAAAGAAGAAAAAAGAATTGAAATAAATTGTAATGGAGAAGGGGTATTATTTGTTGAAGCACAAAGTGATGATACTTGTATTGATGATTTTGGTGATTTTGTTCCAAATTTGGAGATGAAGAAACTCATTCCTAGTGTTGATATTTGTGATGATGACATCTCTTCTTTTCCACTTGTCATCTTTCAGGTATTTTTAATATTTCTTCTCTGTCGTTTTCCTTTTCATACTTACTTTGATTTGATGTACTCGAACCAAGGATCCTCCAGCAATAGCCTCTCTACCTCAATGAGGTAGGGATAAGGTCTACGTAGACTCTACTCTTCCCAAACCCCACTTGTGGGATTTCATTGGGTACGTGGTTGTTGTTGTGGTATTTCAATACTAGACATACACGTTTCTTCTTCGAATGTTTAAGTTTGGATCTCATAATTTTCGACTGAAACATGATTCTATGTACATGCCTCTTGAGTTACAATTGTCAAATATTTTTTGTTATTTTCTCTATTTTATTTCACCCCTAGTGGTGGGGGCTCGAATCTCACTGTATCCCCTCCCCCTCCAAAAAGAAAAAAATGTTGTAACTTTCTAGTCACTATGTTGTCCCCTTGGAACGATTGTTATAATATATTTGTTATTAATGTGATGTTTTTTAATTAGGTTACTCGTTTCAAGTGTGGTGGAGTCTCCTTAGGTTGCGGATTTTTCCACACATTATCTGATGGTGCTTCAGCCATTCATTTCATCAACTCGTGGTCAGAAATCGCACGTGGACTCTCCGTCGTCACCGTCCCACCGTTCATCGACCGATCCCTCCTCCGTGCACGGGACCCACTGACGCCGACCTTTGAACATGTCGAGTATCAGTCTCCACCGACCCTAAAGAGCATCCTTGATCAAGTTATCGTCCCAAAATCCAGTACCACGGCCATGTTTAAGATCACAAGTGACCAACTTACCCTGCTCAGAACCAGGTCCGAGCACAAGGGTAGCACTTATGAAGTCCTCGCGGCCCATATCTGGCGTTGCACGTGTAAGGCACGTGGCCTAGACAATGACCAATTGACAAAGTTACAAGTTCCTACAGATGGTAGGACAAGACTTTTTCCTCCCTTGTCACAAGGTTATTTAGGAAATGTTGTCTTCACAGCTACCCCAATTGCCAAATCTGGTGAACTTCAGTCAGAGCCATTGACGAAAACTGCACGAAGAATTCACGATGAGGTGGCAAGAATGAACGGCGAATATCTAAAATCCGCGATAGATTACCTCGAATCAATCACAGATTTATCAAAATTAATCCATTGGTCTACTTTTGCTAGTCCTAATCTTAAAATCAACAGTTGGAGCAAGTTGCCTGTTCATGATTCAGATTTTGGATGGGGAAAGCCAGTTCATATGGGACCTGCTTACACTTTGTCTGAAGGGACAGTGTATATATTGCCAAGTCCAAGTGATGACAAGAACTTGAGGTTGGTTGTGTGTTTAGATGTTGATCATATGCCACTTTTTGAGAAGTATTTGTATGGCTTTTGAAAAGTTCGGTCTCTGTATTGTTCCAATTTTATCAAATGTCCTCGAAGGGATGGGGCATGATCATTTCTGAGTGTGTTTGATGTTTTTTTTCTTTTGTGTGTGTGTTGGGTTGTGTGTGTGTGGGGGGGGGGGGGGGGGGAAGTTAAGTTACTCACCATGTCTTTATAGTAATGAAGCATGTTCTTCAATTGTTTCTTTTTGGGTGTAGAGAATAAAGAAGAAATTGAACTATGTACTTTGATGGATTTATCTTATATATATTGACAGTATACAAGTGGATTTATCTTATACATATATCGATGACAACATACCTAGTAAAATCGCACAAGTTAGGTCTGGAAAGGGTGGTGTGTACGCAGGCCACCCCTACTTTATGAGGGTAGAGAGGTTATTTCCGATAGACCCTCAGCTCAAATATATTGACAGTATGAAGAAAAAAATTACACATCTATATGACTAAGTGAATGCTACAACTCTCAACAGAACATAAAAGAGGACTACATGCCAGTGTAAATAGCTCAACGAACTCATATGGACACTCCTCAACCCAAGGACAATTTGTTGATTCCTCTCAATGAAAGTTTCCATATTGATACTAAGTTACTTACAGATATACATGGGGTAGGGGAACACTTTGGGGTGAACACTCATCGAACAAGTAGAGTCAATAGTTCAACATTTAGGCCGTAACCTTTAGCAAAAGTGAGTGTTGTCTGAAGCCTTCAAGGAACGAAAACAAGTTCAAGGTTCATGCCAGATTAGTCGGTCCAGTGGGCCTCAGATAGCATAACAGAAGTTGGAACAACCGTTGGTCGTTTCTATAAGAAACTTAAATCCATCAAACTCAGTTGAAGCCACCAACAATGCAAGGTGGTACCAGAACTAGTCTCAAGCAGCATGCTTGGAGAACTCATCTCGATGGATGAGAATCCAAAAAAAAAAATTCAAACCATCACAAGTAGTAGAAGAGGAAAGAGAATATAACAAAGAGCACTCAAGATGAGTTCCCACGGCATCAATGTGGAATTCAACAAACAGAGAACACAAAATTCATTGCTTGACCAGAAAACTGCTGAAGATATATGACATTTAATGTAGAGGATGACTTACACGGACTACATCACGTTGCTAGCAATGAACATATAGTGTGCACGTATTACATGTATAAGAAGTTTCTTTACACAAAAGGGATAATGTAAGCCTACATGTCAACAGAAATTTGACCTAGTAAGGCCAGTTCAAGTTTGACAATTCTCAGCATTAGCACAAAATTTTCTTACCACATTTAACTGAATGGTGAAAGACGGATCAAACCCTCAAAGCAACAGGGTCTTGCCATGATAATTTTCGTTTTCCCACCCGAGAAGTGCCTTCTCCAACATTTCTACAGACCAATAGCTTCATATCATCATTGAGGTTTCGGAGAAGACTTCTCTTTGGCTCCTCGAGCTGCA